>SHCU01000272.1:62572-87317 GCA_004307685.1 Ceratina australensis | reverse complement strand
CCTGATTGAGTCATTCATTTTCTCGAAGTTTATTGCGGTCTGATCTCATTAACTTTCTAGTTATCTTTGTAATTAAAGTAAATGAAGACTTCTCTTTGAGGTGGTGTTTGAGTGAAAAAGTATTATAGCTAGCTATCGACCGTGTGTTTTGACGCGTCGCTTCTTTCACCGACAGCGTCTGTTGCTTCTCGAGCTTCTCCGAGGCAGCTTTTGAAACATCACATGTCTCGTCCGTTTAAAAGTTTTCCGTCGGATAGTGTAACTGAAAACCGTGAAGTAATTTTGAAATTATTATATTATATTCGCAACTACTTTCGAAAGTTCGTGTTCACATTGGAGGAGTTTACGCGTAAAAAGTCACGACTAAAAGGTGAGATACACGTGCGATATAAATTCAGAAGATATAAAGGAGGGAGTGTTTTTCGATTAGAATAAGGGATGACGGTCTGAGCGTGGATTTTGATCGCTCGACGTAGTCATGGAATCGATAAGCTTGACAGTAACCGAGAGGGACGTGATAGGATGTACGAACATATGTATACGTCGGCGAGCATCGAAATCTGAAAAATGGGACAGTAAAGTTTCACGTGTGACACGATCAAATACAATTCGCAGCGAGATGGAAACAATTCCCTGGCGGAAAGAGGTTTGTAAAACTGGGCTGGGTATAATTCCGCGGATACCGACGACGATGAAATATCTAACTGCTACCGTCGAGACCTCGAATTTCTGCATCGTCGGAATCGAGACAGAAATTATTCGAGGCAATGAAGTCGCCTGAACCTGAAGGATTGCGATATCGATCGAAAGGAGCAGTGACATCATCGGCGCGTTGACCTTCCCGCGTGATCTTGAGGCGGTCTCGCGTTACGTAGTCGTACTCTACTAATGAGAATAACGCGGCGGCACGTGTGTGTGGCAGTTTAGCCGGTGCATTCTCGTGTCGGGAGTTAAGCAGAAGAAAAGAATTGAAGGTCGAATTCCTCTTAATGAATCGACGACAAACTGCATGTATTCCTTTATTAATGCAATTAGAAAATCGCACGTATCGAGCCGCTTCGTCGATTAATACAATTTACTAATTACTCATCGCGTTATCTTACGTATAATACATTGTTATCTGTAGAGATTATCAGGAGAATGCGGTACATCGTGCATTGTATATCACATCGATCAGCAGGTGACGGGAGAAAAATTGAATACAGAGATACCGGAAAGATGGTGAAAAGGGAGGAGAGAGAGAGAGAGAGATAATCGAACGAAGCGGAGATTCACCGATGTACATGTTCGTCGAACAAGGAGGTCTGGCAAGGGCGGAGAAGGCAAAGGGAGAGAAGGAGAAAGAGAGCCGAGCTACCCGATGAACCCCCAGAGAAGCGACGACGCCGGTGGTGGGAGTATTGATCCGGAATGCCGGCGACCGGCTGCCTCTCCTTTGCCTTATCTTCTCTGCTACCCTCTCTGTTCCTCATCGTTCCTTCGTACACCCCGCCCGTGCACCCTTTCCTCCTCTCTTTTCCTTTTTCCCTCGGTATTCTTGTTTCGTTCGCGTTCAACCCCGTCCTGACCCTAACTAAACCACGAATTACTCGTTTGTCTCTCGCCTTGTCCTCGATTTTAAACCTGTGACCCGCCCAACCAACCCGTCGCTCCTCCCTGGCCTCCGAGAATATTAAAACGAGATTGCCTTCTGTTTCTCGCGCGCCTCTCGATCGTCGCTGCTCGCGACACTTTGCTTACCCTCGATATCCGATCCCTGAACGTTCGGTGTCCCACCCCTCGGCCACGGAAGTTCAGTCTCTGTGCCCGCGCCGCTTCCGGAAATGCTATCACAGGCGCCGTTGCCATTTTCGAAACGTTCATCCCTTAAACACCTAGCGATCCATCTAACAGCTTCTTCTGTTTTATTTGTAAATCATTCCGAATACCCTATTTTCCGATTCTCTGCCCTACTTTCGCTCGTCGAATCATTCCGGGAATATTAGTTCAGGTTTCTTGTAGCATCTCGAACGGTTGGTGCGTTNAAATCATTCCGAATACCCTGTTTTCCGATTCTCTGCCCTACTTTCGCTCGTCGAATCATTCCGGGAATTTTAGTTCAGGTTTCTTGTAGCATCTCGAACGGTTGGTGCGTTTAAGCGAGTAACACAATGGCCCTTAAATGTAACCGAATTTTTTATTTCTTATGTTTTCGCAAAGTTTTCATACGTAATAGTGGAACTGAATTATGTCTGGATTGTTACGTGCGTCGTTTGGAAAAATTTCGTAGCCCCATCGACGTTGACTGATATACATTGTTATTTCTTTTGTCGCGGTGATCTACGATCGTTTTTGTTTCTCTGCCTGAGAAATAGTAGCGTTTAAACAGAGAAAGAATTGAGTGTACGTGACACAGTTCCGGGACCAATTTATTCTCGTCCTCTTATTCTCCGTTTTATCCCCCATCGGGCATAATTCAAATTTTCAAATCGATTCGGATCAATTTAAAAAGTAACGAAGAAATTAATCGAGTTCCCGGGTTGATTTATTCTGAATATCGAGCTAAGAGTAACTAGGTCGTCTCCTCTTGCTCGCTTCGCGTCCCCTCCCTCGGTCGCATCAAAGAATCGTGCGATGGACGAATAGTCGTAAAAGCGGTGTTCATGCTGCAAGGCTACAAACGTTATACTACGACCGGTAAGAGTACGTGAAAGTACGCCGCGTTATGAATGAAATTATAAATACGAGCACGCTAGACGAGAATCGTGCACGTAGCTCACGACGATTAACCGTAATTCTAATTCCGGAGTCATCATTTCGGCCGATCATCCGGTACATCCCTCCTATTGTTCCCCGCTCCATTCAATAACAAGTGCCATTTCTTCAAAGTTCCCGATAAGGGAACAATGGTAGGGTCAGTTTCTCCGACCTCGAAATTCGAACTGAATCAATGCGGGTACGTTTCCATCCGACCTGGCCGAAAGCAACGGGCCCGCGACCTTGGTCGACGCGAACTCTCTGGCTAATAGCGGGTAACAAGATAGCACTTCGGCGCGTACCACAGTCAACGTGGCGCTGCCGAAATTCTAATTATGTTTTGGACCGGCAGCAAGCCGGTGATTTCGGGCAGAGTGTCAATTTCCCGAAGAGACACGGATGTCGTCATCCGCGCGGATGACGCCCGATCGTGACTCGAACAATTTCCTACCATCATCTTCCGCTCCTGGCGCGTGCTGCCTTTTGGCAGCCGACCAATACGACACTGTAATTACTTCGCGTCGCGTACGCGTAAGATGGAACAGCGAATACCTGCGTCGGGATTCGCATAATTCGATAAATTCATTGAGGCCACGGGGCGCGCCGCCTCGGTAGAAAGTGAAGTTGGGCGGCACGACCCGTCGCTCTCCCCGAGGACGATTATTATGAACCGTGCGTCGAAACTAATTTACTTTGGAACTGGGTGTTAAATTAAGACGACACGGGAATATTTTGTGAAAACTCGGTTTATTTAGTAAGAGCGAAAGAAAACCTGCACTGTAACGTAGCCAGAATTCGACTAACCGGAAAAAGAACGTCGGGTGAAAAACCCATGTTGGGAACACTTAAAAACTATACATAGAAAATACACGCTTTCACTGGTTAGACTCTTCCCCGAGTGAAGGATCGCAGACCTTCAATCCTTGACCTGAGGGTCGTTAAGCTGAGCCAGGACACTATAAGTATCCCTTGTCATCCGACTTATTTTTGCAGCCCGTTATTCCAACAATTTACTTCTGATCGAAGTCCGACGAGCAGCGAGGGAGGGTGGCTGGGCTTCCGATTATTTTTGCCGTCTAGAAAAGTTTCCTGTTTTTAATTACGAACCGTCGGCCGGATGGAACGGCGGCCCGCGTTGGACGAAAATAAATGAAGCGGAATAATCGAGGTCTTGCGGGCGAACCGAATAATCCTCCGATGTTTTTTCGCCTCTCCCGATTGCGTCGGTGTTACTCAAAACACGATCGCAAGGTCGCATAGTCGAAATATTCGGGCTCGCGCTTTATTACTGCGCACATAAGTTGCTCGTAATTAATTCGTTCACCGTCGTTCCAAATCGCTATGTCGATTAAGCGTGCGAGTAAGAAATGTTTATTTGAAATCTGACAGCGAATTATTTCTGAAACGATGGATTATCGATGGTATGGCTTCTATGGATCACGAGTGACGGCTGTCGGCTATTTTTACCGCGACATCGTGGCCAAAATCGGCGCTCCGACATTTCATTCACCTACGCTGGTATATCGGTTGCGTCTCGCATATTTTACAACCGGCATGTAGTTGCGTAAAGACCGGTCGCTAATTGAAGAGAGTGCCGTTATTAAATGAAAACATGTGGATACAGTCCCGTTGTCGCGGCGCCTGTTTCCCGATTACCGATTAACGCGAGCCAACGTTTTAATGACTCCCGGCATCGTGATCACGCGTGCACGCGCGACTTTTATGCAGCAGTCTCGTAATCCCTCGCATTCACCTCTGAACATCCTTTCAACCGTAACGCTCGTCAAGGTTCCTCTCTTCTACTACTACCGCTCTCTTCATCTCTACTTTCTTCCGACCCCTTTTTCCTTTCGCACGCTTTTTACGGGAACCTCATTCTCTGGACCGGTCGGATAAAGGCTCGCGTTAATTCGTCTTCCCTCTGCCATTTCTCCAATTACTCGGTGATCTCTGCGTAGGTAGAATTTCGAGCGCTAACTTACACTGTCCCATGAAACAAAAAACAAAAGTCTTTATACGAGTTTATTCGTTTCCCTAACTCATTGTCTATCTCGCATACTTCTCTTGTACCTTCCGCATTCTCTCTTTCCAGATTTTTGCTTCATATAGTAAGATGGTTTTAATTCGACTATTAACAGTTTTTAAAATGAGATCTCAATTGATGTTTCTTGATTATCTCGTGAATCTGGGATTCCGTATGCGTAATGTATATGATCACAGAGAGGAGTATCACGCCGCGGAAGTCCAGTTTAACGAGCAGATAGCGACATTGGTTTAACGTCACGGCCTTCCACGTTAATTATCTTACCCGATAGTGCAATCTACGATTGAAGAGCAACGGGAACGTGTTCGCGCGCAACCGATGAAACGATCGTTAATTTCTGATTATCGGCTCAGCGCACCCAACAGGTACCCTCGTACCCGGTCTATAACGCGAATCGGAAAAGCTTTACCGGGTGACGACAGCATGAATTTGCCATTCGATCACGTCGACGAATTAGCCGGGCGCGTATTTTCAGAGCGACGGTGACGAAAATAGAAAATGGCCCGTTCGTGGGAGAGATTCATTAGCTAATCTGTTCCGACGAGCTCTCTATTTTCTTCGATATCAAAAGGATGAATCGGTGGGGTAGGACGTGGCGAGAGCGAGCGTCGATGCGAGTTTAAAGTTCGCCACCTGGCCGAATCAATACGCCACGGGCGAAAAGAGATAGGAACCGTGAAACTGGCTGAGACTGGGGCTGACGGATGGGGCACAGAAAAAGAGAAATAGCTCTTCCGTGTTGTCTACCGTTCTCCTTTTCCTGTCCGTGCTCCCGGTGAATGAAAACTCCATCTAACGGAGTGGAGAACGATCGACCCCCTCTCTTCAAGTAGACACGCTAATAGACTCGAGTAATTTATATCGTCCCAGCTATTTTCTCGTTAAAAAATTCTCAATAAACCGCGACCCTCTCGCGGAGCACGCGCATTCCCTAAAGGCAAGATGTATTCGTAAAATAAGTGACAATCTCGTTTTACACTACATTTACGTTCAACGAACATCTGATTTCCTTACTTCGGGTCCATTCTGTTTCTTCTTTGAGATCTGGGTGGCTCAAGGAGTAACAGATTAATTAAAAATCGTCACACTGACACAATACGTATTCCATAAAATCTCATTTAGGAAAAAAAGGTAACTACTTCGTTTAATCCCAATTACATTCTTCAAGTATCCCGGATTTCTTTTTCTCTGGAGGTCCATTCAGATTCCTCTTCGAGATCTAGATGGTACAAAGAGTATTGATTCGTGCTCGTTCGGCTGTGCCTGACATCACGATCGAGTATCAATTATGCGTGAGCATAAATTGGGTCAAAGCTTTAGCAAACGTTTAAGCGATAGCATCAGGCATCTCTGTATTGTAATTTGGAGAAATTCTTTTTATATTAACTCCGTTACGGTTTCGTCGGCTACGAGACGTATATATTTTAAAAATAAATGTTGACTCAAGGCAAACGAATCTTCAAGGTAAAGTGAATTAATAAGAATCATTTTAATCGACGAGCTGGTAATTAAGAGTTAACATCCAACATCGAGGAACTTCTCTCCTGCGAGAATAAATAAAACTCGTTGGCACGTAGAATTTTAATTTAATATTTCAGCTGTTTTAATTAGAGTCTATTAGGACAGTTACTGGGAAATATTAAAAGTAAATGAACCCTGTTTATAAACTGGTATACTAACGTTAAATGTCTGACGATGGAATCCATTGTCCTACGGACTATCCTTGAATGAATTTCTGTTCCGCGTGCGATGGTACCAGAACACGGACACATGTATCGCCGCATGGCGCGCTCATATCGCTTCAACCCTAACCTTTTGATTATAACCTTACTTGAATAACGGACAAAATCTACCGGCATGATACAAAACAAAAATTCCAAGTTACATAATACATGTTACCTCTTGTACGAATAAAATGTTGTTCAAACTCCAGTTCCCTTCCTGATACCAAATCAACCGAAAATTTCACGATGGATTTAAAGGATTTGAAGAGATAATTAAAATGAACATTACATAGATCCTTTGAATAATTCTGAGATAAATCATTCAAGTCAGACGACCATTAAGAATATTCATAATATGTAATCCAGTAAAATATTTCTTCCGGTCTACTCGTATTACAATTGATGCATCAGGCAATTCATGTTTTATGCCGTCCGATGAATACATATTTTAACGAGCTCACGAGGGAGCGCCGATTCATGTAATTGCATCGATTAAACGTTGAATTGAATAGTCTTGATCGTATCTTTAAAGTGAAATTAAATTTAAATGTTACAGATGTCACACCATCGGAGCAAGAGGAACTATTCATCCGAAAGCTCCGGCAATGTTGCGTGACCTTCGATTTCATGGATCCGATGGCAGATCTCAAAGGGAAAGAAATTAAACGTAGTACACTCAATGAGCTCGTTGAATACATAACGACTGGACGGGGTGTTCTCACAGAGCCTGTATATCCGGAGATCATTAAGATGGTAATTAGAATAAACGAATTAATTGTCGCTCGTTTAACACATCGATTCAATATGATTTAATGTTTGTTCGAAGATTTCTGCGAATCTGTTTCGCACATTACCACCTAGTGAAACTCCAGATTTTGACCCAGAGGAAGATGATCCAACATTGGAGGCAAGCTGGCCCCATCTGCAATTGGTTTATGAATTCTTTTTACGCTTTCTCGAATCTTCAGATTTTCAACCCGCAATTGGCAAAAGAGTTATTGACCAAAAATTCGTTTTACAGGTACGACTCGCTAAACGAATACATATTTTTAAATGAAGGGGTAAAAGGCTTCTCGGTTTACACTGCCAGGACTTTTACCTCTTTATGCATATGATACTTCTTACTGTTTATTATATTTGTATCTTATCTTTTGCGTTCCCCAGTTATTGGAGTTATTTGATTCAGAGGATCCTAGAGAAAGAGATTTTTTGAAAACTGTTTTGCACCGTATTTACGGGAAGTTCCTTGGGCTTAGAGCCTTTATACGCAAACAAATCAGCAACATTTTCTTGAGGTATTTAAATCAAGCGGAAGAATAAAGTTCTCGGAAATATTTAACAGGATATTTTTCTTAACTCGTTCTTGTTTCGTTTAGGTTTGTATATGAAACGGAGCATTTCAACGGAGTCGGTGAACTTCTTGAAATTTTGGGTAGCATCATCAACGGATTTGCTCTTCCCTTAAAAGTGGAGCACAAGCAGTTCTTAGTTAAGGTAAAAATATTGAAAGTAGTTGCTTTACAATGAGTAATTCGTATGAGGATATTTAATTCGTATTGTTTGATCATAGGTGCTGCTACCGCTACATAAAGTGAAGTGCTTATCATTATATCATGCACAACTAGCTTATTGCGTGGTGCAGTTTCTTGAGAAAGATGCGAACTTAACAGAACCTGTTATACGAGGCCTCCTTAAATTCTGGCCTAAAACGTGTAGCCAGAAGGAGGTGATGTTCCTTGGTGAAATTGAAGAAATCTTGGACGTGATAGAACCTAATCAATTTGTTAAAATACAAGAGCCCTTATTCAGGCAAATTGCACGTTGCGTGTCTTCACCACACTTTCAGGTAACCGAGACTCGTATTATCAGAGATTAACGTTATCATCGTTCGATCGTTTTTAACGATAAAACTGTTTATTCCTCAGGTTGCCGAAAGAGCATTGTTCTTTTGGAATAACGAGTACATAATGTCCCTCGTCGAAGAAAACAATCATGTAATAATGGCAATTATGTTCCCGGCGTTGTATAGAATTAGCAAGGAACACTGGAACCAGACGATCGTAGCTCTTGTTTATAATGTTTTAAAAACATTCATGGAGATGAATAGCAAGCTCTTCGACGAACTTACTGCCAGCTATAAGTCTGAGAGGCAAAAGTAAGTAGCTCTTCGTCGTCGTTTAAACGAGACTCCCCTGGGAGTGGCTGTTTGTGCGTTATGTATAGAAATATCTTTTAATGTCAGAGAAAAAAAGAGAGAAAAGGAAAGGGACGAACTGTGGAAGAAACTGACTGAATTGGAGGTAGAACGGCGTAACGCGCTCATGGCTACCTTCAACAATCCAGTTCCTGCCACAACAACACCTACGACACGAGCCCGCCCTTGAGCTGGTGAGTAAACGCGCGTAGAGCTGTTCGTCGTATCGTTTTGATATCATAAATAAACGCAATTGAACGAGCGTTATCTTGGTTACAGGTGGAAGTATACTACTACCACGCTGCCCGATCATTAGCCCTTAGTTTACGTCGATTGTCCATTACACTACATGCAAAAAAAAAAAATTTATTGTTGTTAGTGGAGCAAAGTGTCTCACGGAATGGCATTCTTGACGTAATGTAATTTCTTTCATTAGTTGCGCCCGGAGGGGCGAAGTGGAGAAGAAAAAAAAAGAACAGATGAAAGAATCAGTAATCATAATTTTATTCTTATTTAACACACGATGATGATTGATGAGTTCTAATATTTTTATTATGTACATTAATTTCTACTTTTTCCTCTCTTTTTTCCCCCCTTCTTTTTTCTTCGACAGCGATGATTTAAGTTGTACAATGTACTCAGTGTCAGCACATAATACGAGGATGTTAGTCCCTTGTTAACTAAGGATTTAGCTGCGCTCGGTAGGAGGAGACGATCAAGGTGTAAATTCAGATAGATAAAGTATATTGTTATAATATTGATTTTTTGCATGTGACATTCGCTTCGGTTTCTAAATGGCTAATGTCCTCCTCTAATGACTGACCCACCTTATCTCCGATTCTCGCCTCCGACCTGAGCCAGCAGGGGCGTTGTTTGAAATGTATCATATATTCGTATTAATGATAACGATAACTATAACAAAACATAATAAAATTAGGTAAATATATAAATATATATAATACAATATATTATAAAGAACATAGTACTATTGATGATACAAGTCACACAATTCACACACAACACGAGAGTACACGCGGAACTGGTGGTGAATACGTGTAACGTGCAGACCGTTGTGCTACAAAATATTAACATTGCGCCGACTGCATGCCCGCAGCAAGTGAAATAAATTTTTTCAAAAGAAAGAAAGAGCGAGAGAGAGAGCGAGAGAGAGAGACCCGCGACGATATGCTCGTTGCTTATCGACGATAATATTATTGAATAATAAGGTTCAGTTGATCGAAACAAAAAGAAAAGGTGAAAAAATATATGTTGTTTTTTAAATAAGAAAATAAATAAATAATAAAAGATGCAAGAGGGCAAGTATACAATAAAAAAATTTAATTGTACCAAAATATCCATTGCTTATAAATATAATAAATAATAGAGATACAGTGCATAAGATTTATTCGGAGCTGTGCTCCCACAGGCCACCGGGAATACGTGGGATCGTTTTTAGAGTTTCTTACCATTGCATAATAATAATAAACAATAGTAGTTCTTAATAAATAGACGGTTAAAAAAAAAAAAAAAAATAATGAGTGACTGCTTGCTGATATTTTCATGAAGTAGCCGAAAGACGTCCCAGACATGTTTGTTACGTTTTAATTTCCATCTGTCTTTTTTTCCGTCGAATATGTTTTACCTCATCTCAGTAGCATACTTCGTTTAACGTTACATTTATTATTATATTGTACACCGTTTTATCTCTCCACTTCATGAAAAGTTAGTTGGAAAATAAAAAAAATTGAAGTATATATAATTATTGTAAATGCTGTAATGTGACTCGAGAGGAACAGTACGGATAAAATTCATAAGAGTTCTATACGCATAAATAGACACTTTATTAAATGAATGTCTAATTTATTTCTACTCTCTGATTTTTTTAATCACTCACTCGATCGAGCGTCGATCGCGCCAGATCGGGCCGACGGAATATTGTTAGTGGCCTATTTTGTTCCCTCACGTACCTCTATTTGCATCAGTAATAAAGCATTTTCACGATTATTGTGTTTTTTGGGCTAATTTATAGCTTTTAGTGTAACCGCAAAACGTATACTTGAATAAGAGATCCTAACGATATATATTAGTATTTTTTTATATCGTAAAAGTTGCATTTGTATGACAGCATGATTACCACATATATTTCGATTGGAAACATTTGCAAATAAGTATTTCGATACTTTGCGACGGAAAAATAGAATATAATCAAAAGATTAGAACAATAGAGACGAGATATCCTACAGATACAAAACGCGAGCTACACTGTGATAGTCTATCGTACGTATTTATCGTTACAACGCAATCATTAGCGATTATATTAGTTTTCTTTTCTTGTGCAAGTTACGAATGAAGAACAAACCTCAATATATACGATTAGTCCGAATTACGTATAGCGGATATGATTTGATTGTAAATAGATTTATTAGTTATATACTTCAGATACTCATATTAATCACTGTTAGGAAACATGACAGTTGTACAGTTGATTTTAGAATGTAAAAAGAATAACATAAATGAAAGTTGATTAATTTATCCTTGTCATATTAAACGTAAGAGTATGATAGTTAGCTATTCGTATAATAAATTTAAGTCGAGTATTTCAATAAGGATTAATGATTATTTATATTTTAAAATAGCCATTGCTTAAACGTAAGGCGTGAATAGAGTAATCGGATGTAACCGTTTTCTTTTTCTTTGTTTAACTGGCAAATAAAACGTTATACAGAATTTTGGAAAGAAGAAAAGAAGACTAGCTACACTATTATTATTCGCTTAATATTTTTGCCTGTTGATCGAACGTTCATATATTCTTAGTTTACCATAAAGTCTAATCGGAGCACATGCATTCGTAACAAATATAAATATATAACAATGGTGCAATGCGAGTAACTGATATAAGCAGTTAATTAACATAATCGTCTGTCTGAATAGCAAAAATTCTTCTTGTATAATATCGATTTGTAAACAAACGAATATACGTGAACTAAGTCTAAGTATAATTCCGTTGCATAATACACCAACTATTGACAAATTGGGGTAGGCTAGGGAAATAGGTAATTTAAAATAAAAATAGAACTTAGGTGCCGTCGGGACAGGCAGGAGAAAGTGGGAAATAATGTAAGATTCTCGTTTATAGTGTATTATACATCTATATACAAAACTATTGAAGAAAATTAAAAGGAATTATACACTGAACGAGTTATCAATCAATTTCTCAACGCATTTCAGGACCACGTTATTTATTTTAAATATCAACTTGTCAAGTTGACAGATAAATAAAATCGATGCGCGTACATTGAGTATAGCTCGCGATCGATCTTTTGCAAATGAATAATTAATAATCAAATGAATCGATGCGAAAAAGTTAAAAAATGATTATTGATACACCTAAAGGATCGTCGATAGCGAATGCTCGTCTCTTCTACGAGCGCTCGCGATATGCGCGAAAACATATGTATGCACGTCAAGTGCAGCGTTTAACTCGAGAATATTTAGTAACTCCGACGCGTTATCGAAACAAATTTGTATAAAAATGTAAGACGAATAACAGATTGTTGTTGGAAGCAAAATTGTACGGTCAGAATGTGTTTGTAACAATTTCGGATCTATAGCGTCGACAGTCTCGTAGGTTATAAGCGCCCGAGGATTTATCGATTTGACGTTCGATCAAACAATTGTTTCCATCATGTTGTCCCGAAAAAACAAAGATTTAAGGACAATTAAAGAGGGTGTCGTCGGGAAATATGTTAAGAAAGAAACCCCGCCTGAGATGCCAAGTAAGTTACTTTATTCCTTTGTTTTCGATACTCATGAGATTTAGAAAAAGAATTGTGGTTCATCGATTCCCACTCTTAATTTTCTTTCTGCTAATTCTGCTATATTAATCGATGCGATTAAGCGGTTCGTATATACTTCTAGTTATTAATGTATGGACCACAGAGCCAAATAGAAGAACAAGGAATCGTAATAATCATCAAACTATTCCTACTTCTATGGTAAATAGCAATCGTGCATGCGAACGTTGGTATAAGGAAATAAGAATTCATTTTTATAGTCTATCCCGCAACAACCGAGCATGGTACAAAAGTTCGGCAATACTAAAACGACGATGAGCGCAGTAGGTTTAGGGAGCCACGAAGGAAAATACACGCCGAACAGTTCTGTTCCAGACCTGGCTCAAAGGTGGCTCGCGCTTGAGAATGTAGAGGCTACGCGTTAAGCTGGCTACAGATGGATTTATATAATTTCGAATTCGTTTCTCCAGATTCGCCGGTCTTTCAGTTAATACCAGTACAAGGGACGGTCTCTCGTCCCGCACCGCAACGCCAATGTATCACTCTGGACTTTCACCTGCCATATCTCATACTTACGTTAATCAGTACGCCGGATCTGAGTATCATTTAGATCGAGTGCAGACACCGCAGATGTCTTATAAACCTTTCGATATAGACTCGGGTTACGAGGAGTACAATCACTCGGCGTATCGTCAGAACACGGGGTAGAGAAACGTTCGATTAAGATTTCCAACGTCCTCGGAAATGTATATGCTTTCTTTATATATATTCTTTCAAGATATAGCCGTTGCCATTCGGAACGATCGAGTTCGAGAAATGAGCAACAAGAGGAGCTTCCTTTACCCCCTGGTTGGTCCGTAGATTTCACTCTTAGGGGTAGGAAATATTATATAGATCATAATACGAAAACTACTCATTGGTCTCATCCTCTTGAGAAAGAAGGTTTGCCCACTGGTTGGGAAAGAATAGAATCACCTGAGTACGGTGTTTACTATGTTAAGTGAGTACCGTAAATACCGATTATATCAATGTATCCTGTGTCTCTATCGAACCATATTATTTTCAGTCATATCACGCGGCAGGCGCAGTACGAGCATCCCTGTTATCCTCACGAAATTCAAGCTGTACGCGTTGTATCCCCTCCGCGCCACACGCATTTTCATTCTCATAGCGTTTTAGTCCCAGCTAATCCTTATCTCAACGAGGAAATACCCCATTGGCTGTATGTATATAGCAGAGCGTCGGTAGCACTAGACCGAAAATTACGATGGGAGTTATTTCGTCTACCGGAGCTGGATTGTTTTAACGCCATGCTTACTAGATTGTACAAACAAGAATTGGAAGAAGTAGTCATGCGTTACGAAGAGTACAGGTATGTCGGAAACGTTCCAAACTTTATTTACTTTACATCTACAAGATCTCTCCTCTCGATTCAGATCAGCTTTATTGTGCGAGATGGAGCAGAGATTAAAGGAATTGAATCCAGAGACTTCTGGAGCTGTCGCCTTAAGACAGTCTCTTCCCTGAACAAATATATTTTAAATATGATATTTCTTATATATAACTACTTCAATGATACAAATTGTTATGTAAAATTGAGATCTTTTTATAATTATACCTGTGAATAAAGTAAACTATAAGCAAATGTTTATTTTAATTATGAAGATAATTTTCCATACATATTTTACGACAATGAACTTTCATCGCCTAATTCAATTTTCCCTGATGCAGGTTCTGTTTCGACTTTAGGCTCATTTTTCTGCAGCTGAAATCCATGTATTGTTATATATTCTACTTCCTTATTTTGTGACTTCATTTTCTCTAAGAATCTCATTTCTGCAAAGATGTTCGTTTGTCAGACAGTGAAATTAGGAATTACAATATAAGATGTTAGGACAGTGCAAAAGTCTGTGTCTAATTTTTATAGACAGTTCCAAATCGTACTTCGGCACGCATTCTTCAACATTTGCACTACCCTTTTATATTAAGTTTTTAACAAGTACTTTTTTCCTCGTCTGTAGGCAAGTTGTCCTTTATAGTAAGATAAAAGAAGATTATCACAGAATTCCATGCTGTGAATGCGTAAACGAACGCCAGACGATGTCGTATCAGTTCTTTCTGATCGTCGCTTCTCAAACGTAACCATCTTACAAAATTTCTCCACATTCTTCAGCCTTATAATATTTATTAATAAATAAGAAATACATAGAATTGTTGGAGCTGACAAAAATGTCCTTTAATTAAACATCTCCAATATTGAGTTTATCAAATCTTTTACGTAACTGTAAACTTAACTAAAGTCTTTTTTGGATGATCCACTGTATTTTGGATAGATAAAAAATAAATGAAACGAACACTGTGCAAGTACATGGACACACAGCACACACTAATAGCACACTGCGTGTTGCCACAAGATGACGCTACCATGTTCGCAAATTGGAATTTTTAATTAAATTGAAATAGAACCATTTTGAGGATTAATAAGCGATTTTACACAATTGTATTTTCTTACTGAGACCCTCAACTTTCTTCTCACAACTACTATTGTACTTCTAAGTACGATTATTTAACATTAACATAATCGTGGTAGTTATTGTATCGCAATTACATACATTGCTGCAGATCTTTATACAAATCTGTTTAATTGGCATCTAAACTTCACGAAATTTCATATGCGAACTCGTATATCGTATTATAGTCAATCTGCCAATATAAAATTAATTTATTATTACTTGAATAATTACATATTTATGATTTAATGTGAAAACATTTTAGCAAATTAGAATGATGATCAACATCGAATTTTACATAGTTGCGCAATGATTGAAGCATTTAATCGAATGGCTTGACAAGCCAGAGAGCTGGTACAGCGTAAAGCAGTAGCGCATAAATAATTGATTTGAATAATTTTATGGATACGTCAACCTTGAAGATTTTTCGTGCCGTTCAGCAGTGTTTCCTATCGGAAAGCTGGTCGCGATTGGTTGCTCGGACCCCGGAGTAGAATGGGGCAGTGGAATGGGATGTCTGGCAATCGAATAAAAGGGGAAGGAGGAGCGATTTCGCGCGTTGAGCAGATACCGAATAATTTTCGAAGAGATTCGCGAGCAGCAACGTTCGTTCCGATTAATCGGACAGATAATTAAACAGGCGAGTCCGTCCATCGAAGCCTAACGAGATGTCTGTCATGGGAAAGGTAAGCGAATTAATATTCTAATACACCGAAGCCGACATCGTTAGGTGCAAATTCTTCCTTTTACTGCTGGCCGCTCACTACAATCGCTTCTTGCAGTAGCTCGATTGAGAAAAGTATTCGTTTCGCGATAAGAAATGTTTTCGTCAATCACTCATCTTGTTTTCGATTACTTATCGTCTTTACCTTATCCCCTTGTTGGCTGGTTTTCGCCGACCGGCCTGGGGCGAGCTCGTATAAGCTTCATCCCCGTCAACATGCCGGTAAACATCATGAAATTCAATCGAGTATTTAGCATGTTCCTTTCTTTACTTCCAGCCTATACTATACTCCTATTGGCGGAGTTCCTGCTCGTGGAGGGTACGAATCGGTGAGTAAAAAATGTTAAAAATTATGCAAATTCAGACGATTGTTTTATACGAGCGTATTTTCGACAGCGTTGAATTTAAAAGAAATACCGTATGATATAAAGCCGGTCAGCTTGATAAAAAGCGGCGGGGAACAGCATTCTAATGAATTCCGTGAAATCAATCCGATGGAACAGGTACCTGCGCTTCATATCGACAATCACACATTGATAGAGTCTGTGAGTACTTAAATATTCATCTGTACACTCCCTCTATCAGGTGAGAGGAATGTATTAATTATGAGAATATTCCAGTTAAATATCCTGCAATACTTGGAGGAAACCAGACCGCATCGACCGCTGATGCCGGCGGACCCTATGAAGAGGGCCAGGGTCAGAGAAATTTGCGAGGTGATCGCCAGTGGCATTCAACCATTGCAAAATCTTGTTGTTCTGATTTACGTTGGGGAGGAACGTAAAAAAGAGTGGGCTCAACACTGGATAACCAGAGGTCTAACGGGTAAGCGACTTGACGTATCAGTGATGAATATAAATAGACAGCGAAGTGATTCGGATTGTTTGTTTCCAGCCGTGGAAAAATTGCTATCGTCCAGTGCAGGGAAGTATTGCGTCGGTGATGAAATCACATTAGCAGACTGTTGCTTAATACCACAGATATTCAATGCCAGGAGGTTTCTCGTCGATCTGAGACCTTTCCCAACGATTTTAAGGGTAGATCGTCATTTAGAGAACCATCCAGCTTTCACTGCTGCTCACCCAAATAATCAGCCCGACTGTCCTCCAGAGGCAACCAAATAGCAAGCAAGGCAGACCACCCTCTTTCTCTTCTAATTTAGAAACGGGAAGAGAGGTGGTCGAATCTGTCATAGTTCCGCGGTGGCAAAAGGTGATCCGACTTTATTTCGATTAGGTATATACCTGTTTTATTTACCGTGATATTTTTCGTAATCTAAACGGGTTAGTTACTCTCTGTACTGTTTTTTTTAACTGTTCGTTCGCGTAAAGCTGTTTTACTTTGGTTGGAGTACACACCTTTTATCACTTACGAACTATTGACTCCTCCTGTTCAAAATCTCGCGGAACCTACTTTGCAAATAGTGAAACACAATCCTAATTTAAATGCCGATGAAACAACGTATTAGGATCGTGCGAAAATTCGTGACAGAGCTGATCGTACTTAGGTCCGCCGAGATACAATCTTCTGAATAGGGGGTGTTGCTACGCTTAGGTACCGAAATGGTAACAACAATGCACAGATGATTTTGAGTCAGGTTGCGTGCTGTGCCATCGATCTCCAGTATGATAGAGTAAAATACTGTGCCATTTCTGTACTTATCCAGGAGATAAGGATGTTGGCCTGTTTCTTATTTTGTTATGTTTTTTCATTCGTTTTTATATACAGAAGAAATCAAAATTAACAAAATTCGTCTTCGTACAGTACTTACAATATTAATTTGTATAACGTACTGACCTATTCTAAATAGGTTCTGTTGTCTCAAGTGAAAAAGTTTACTTTTTATACATTCTACGAATAATATAATTTTTCGATTGATTTTAGCTTATATAGAACTAAGGAGAAGTGTTGCTATTAGGATAATATTAAATATAAACTTGGAATTCTTTACCGAGTAGCAGATTTAACATCGCGGTCATACGTTATTCACGCGCATATTAAAACAGATAGAAAAGGAAACGTGTAATAAGGGAATGCAGTCTGCTCAAAGCTCCGTATAATGATATTGAGGAATGAAAAGTACAAATCAAATTCCTTTTTCTAAAGCTTTTATCATCGGATACGTTTTATTTCACCTTGCGAACTGTCTCGTCGTCGACGGTTTCAAATATAAGACGCGAGGCCAATTTGCATTTCACAAACTCAGCGTTTTAAGATCATAGACATAGGAGTATAGATCGAGCGTTCAATATATTTTTGTTGACCCTTAGAAGATAAAGAAAACATGTTTCAAATCAGTTTCTGTGTCTCTCTCTCTCGCGTGTCGGTAGAAGATAAAAAGGAAGATAAGATATTGTCCCATTAATTATCTTTCCCTTGAAACTCGATTCCAAGTCTTCTGCTCGGCCTATTTTCATATGTCTATGCGCGAGGTAGGAAGGTGTGCTCGATTTTGATACGTGATATAATCTCGTGATACGCGCGCTTCTCAGTCATTTCCCTAAACATTCCACAGGTAGCATAGAAGAAAAAAGCAAACGACGAAGAAACCTCGTGTAATCGTAGGAAACGCGTAGAAAATTTATAAGACGTCTTTACCCTCTTCAATATTGAGCACACACCGCGAGACTTCGTAATATATTTTTCGCAACGTGTAATCTTTATATAGAGATACATTTTTTATCGCCCATATTTTGTAACTTCCATATATTTTGTAGTTTTATACACGAACGATACGTTTATTGCCCGACGAAGGCCACTAACGTCAATAACTTTTTACCTATCGGCATCGTTCCTTATTGCCGGGTTCCTTGTTGCCGTTCTACTTTCCACGAAAGCGAAGAAACGGCTTCGTACGATGAGAAATCCCAATTAGCTTGCCTTTCGTTTCGATTAAGAATAGTGGTTTCGTACCACGTACGAAGACAACGTGAGAGGGGGATATTTGTTTGCATGCTTCTTCGAGGTAGACGATTAGACGATCGTTTGTAATTTATATTCTAAGGGGGAAACGGGAGGGGGGTCGGGGATAGACGGAGGGGAAAGAACAGAGATATACATTTCATATTTAGACGAGTGCATTATGCAAGCGGGTGATTAGATAATAATGTATATATAACTTTTATACAAGACAAGTTCGAGTGTTGCATGCAGAGAGAACGGTCTCCGCTCGATGAGTCGCTAGATCCTCGAAAGCTCGTATGTCTTACAATATTATATTATAGAGTTTATAAATATAATACGCACAAGGAAAGAATGCAAACAAGTAACACCCTTCGAGCATGCGAGTCGCACAAATTAATTTTTCTTCCTCTCCTCGCCGAAGTCACCGAATAAAAGCTAACGTTGTGATCGTTTAAAAGGGAGCCTGATTTTCGTATTTCTCCTTTCTAACGCGTGATACACCGTAACAATTATAAACATACGGCGCGGGAGAAATGGACAATTTTCTTAAACGGAAAATGAACCCATACCTTTTAGCAACGCACAAGGAAACATTTCCGAGGTGTACAAATTTGAATTGCATCAGGCAAACAGTTTGTTCGATACGATGAAAATGAATTCTCCGTTTCTCTGGGGATTATTTTCATTTGAAATGGGAATAGCTGTATGTACGTTCAGCGTACGCCGCTTTTTCCATTGCCCCCGTTTGTTCGCGAATACAGTAACAGTAATGAACCAGTTCGTTTGGTAAATAAATGAAACGAGAAATCATTGTACGGTCGAACAAACTGAGGGCGATAAGTTCATTTACCGATGGTCCTAAGTAGACTTTAATTAGCCGTAAAACATGTTTGTAAAAGGATGTACGAGACTTTGTAGAATGAGCGGATCATGTATAAATAATAACAAACGATACTTAATTAAGGAAACAAAAAAAAATACAAATGATTCAACCGGTATGATACGCATAGAGTATTTTGTAAGTGAAAACGAATTATGTACGTTCACTCACTGCTTATCAGGAATAATAAATTCTGTGTCATAGTGTGTGTATATTACTTTGTAGATGCGAAGCTAACGAAAATGCTGTCAAGACAAGTTGCGAGTACATCTGTGAATGTGCACTCACAATAAAAACATGGATACGTTTTAACTGTAGCAATTTGTAGCAGATGTATTAACGCGCTGAGAAAAGTGAACAAATAAATATGAAAGGAAAAACGATGAAAAGAAAAATATAACTTACCCGGTGAAAGGAGTTTCGCAATACGCATCGAAGACCACATCGGCGACCTTATTATTATTATTATTATTTTTCTATCATCTGTCTGAACTGGAGCAGTTTGACTTTCGTTTTCAATTATCTTTATTACAAATCCATCGTGTAAAAAAATACATTCCTTTATCTATACTGACTAGTTGGAATAGCACCTTTCTTTGTTTCTTTTGTACGTCGAAATGCAATCGGGGGAGGGACGCGACCAGCCCCTCTTTGGAATACACCGTAATTATTAATCCGAGTGATATGCTATTCCGAACACGCGAGATACGCTTTTAACAAGAAGAGCGAAGCAACAGGGTTCGCGACAGAGGAACGGGAGTACAATTAAACCGAATAATTGTTATTAATCCGAACCCTAACGGTACCTCCGTCGTCGATTGGATCTACTCGCAGTGTCTTCCGATTCAACTCGCCCCGGGATAAACCGGAGAGAACCAGATACTACACGCTCGGTACACACACAAAACGTATCTGCTTTCCTCCGTTGCTGCTTTTCGATTTTCACGTTTCTCTCTTTTTCGTGTTCTTGCGCAGATATAAAAAAAGAGACTTACAAGCTACGATCGACTTACATCGTATTTACAGGTACCGCAAAGCTACCATCTAAAGAATCGTTCGATCTCTCTGTTTCTATCAAAATTTGGAAGGCTCCGAGTCGATCGATGAACCGGTCGGAACGATCGAGGCATGCTTTCGGCAACGAGCGGATCAATTCAGAATCCTTCCCAATTTCGACAAAATTACAATTGCACAGAGAATCAATCGGGTGTTCTGGCAGGAAACGAGATAAAAATAGAGAGATACACATAGAGGAGATATAGAAGAGAAGATGTTCCGTAAAATCGGGAACACTGGTTTTTCGACGGTAAAAAAAAAAAAAAAAGAATAAAGAGTTTCATTTATAGACGTATCTCTTCGGTGAATGAAAGAGATATAGAGAGTAAATAGAGAGAAGAGATATATGGCGATCATACAGCGAACACTGAATGGAGAGATGGATGGATCGATGGAGCAGATGGATGGAACGTGTGTGGCCAGGTCATGAAATGAAGAACAACAGAATGCATTTAATGAGCGATTGTTTATTATGCTCTTATGGTCACTTGTCATACAGGTAACGATGCTTTTTCATGAGTGAAAATAGTTAATATATTATGTTTAATATTTATAATTATTTAACATTGAATGGAATAACTCTGATGATGAAAGAATAACAATTTATGGATGCAAATAAATGTGGTTAGAGTGTAAAGTAATTATTTAGAATAAATTCAAATGCTGTGAACTAATCATATATATATAAAATGTTTCATATATATATATCTATATATATACTCTCGTGATATATATATGTATATATATATATATATATATACTTCTCATCGATAACAATTATAGCGGTGCCCAAGAGGTCACAATTTGTCGGGTACACCCTACGTAAAGTTTCGTATCTTCTTTTCGATAACAAGCACAAATTATGAAATAAAAAAAAAAAGAGAAAACGTAATCGTTTCGCGTTGTCGATGAAAGAAACAAAAGGCATTTTTTTTTTTTTTGCTTTTCATCTCGAGTTTAGGCTCGCAAGCCGTGTGATGCATGCTCGTTTGTCGTCGCGTTTTATCGATCCGCAGATTTCGATTTCCCGATCTGGGTGAATCCCGTGATCTGAATTTTTGCCACGAATAATGGTAAATGGATGTAATTATATACCTCGCCGTTTATCAGTTTTCGGATCTGATGATAAAAGAACATCGAGCGCGTTCTCGTCGTGTAGACAGGGAGAAAAATCGAAAGAGAAGGGAGAAACAATTCCTCGGTGTCGAATCGAGAAAACACGATCGGTAATTTCCGCTGCTCGTTTTTTGTTTTTTTCTTTTGCTTCAAATTATCCGGCTTTATCGGTTTGCGAAAAGGACCGAAACGGTATCGCGCGTTTCCGTCCTTTTTTCCATGGGGCGTGTGTACACCGCCTTTTTGTACAACGGTCGGATTCGAGGAGACAATCGAAGAGAAAATTACAATCGAACGCAGAATAATAACTCTAGGGAAATAGAACGTTAACACAGCTCTTTGTGCTCGATACAATTATAAACATTTGAAGGAAGTCGTGGAAACGTGGGGACGAGTGTCTTTAAGAAATCGTACACACTGCCTCCCCCGTCTGCTCGTTATCCAGCAGTAATACGCAGAGTTACACGCGACGTTTTCCCTAACCATTTCCATTAACCGCATATGCTCATCTTTCTTTTTTTTTCTCTTTTAAAAACGAAACAACGTTACGAATGGATTCATGATTAACGATCTATTTTCACGGACAATCGACGCGCATCGACACACATATCCAAACACGTGCATATATCCCTTTCTTCCTAATTAGACGATTCTCAATTAATTAACAGCCCTATAGTTTCTTTTTTCTTATCCGTTCAGAGAATGTTCCACGTTCTACAAATATATATATATACACATATATCCATTTATTTATGTATATATATCATCTTTATCTCGAGAGAGAACACCAGCCACCACTGGTTCAGCTTTATAGTCGCGATAATTAAATCTAAAATTCCTTGAAAAAACCGAACTGCGATATACCTCTCGGAATAAATATATACACACATACACATATAGATATATATTAAAAAATACATTTTCGCTCGCCGCACTCTGTCGGTGCGTCTCGTTCTCTTTCTCATTGTGTTATTACCCTGACGAAACGAATAAGAAAATAAGAAACCCAACGTGTGATCGACCGGTGTAAACGCGTGCACCAGCCGCACGAGAAATTCGTTTCAATGACGCCGAATCGATACCGCCCCGCCGCCGATTCACCTTCGCCTCTGTCCGTTGATTCACGGTTCGAATGATTATCTACAAGGTATGAATGTATATATCAATATGCGGTGCACGATTCACACACGGTCGTCATGTTCTTACTATTACTTTATAGCCAAAGGAATGTAAGGTACAATACTTGTGATCGTGTTCCATCAGTGACGAACGAGTGTCTCTCTATGGTACCTTTCTTTTCGTTAATTCTTTGTGTGTTCTTTTTTCTCGCAGCCAGCTGCTCTTGAAATTCGTGGAAGATAATATGCTATTATTCCATCTAAAACGTAACCGGCATCGTTTCAATTCAGATGCGTACCCTTAACAAGGTAAAGCACAACGCGCGGCACTGCGTTTCGCGTGAAAACCCTCTAAATCTTAACGTTTTCTCATTTCTCTGGCGTGTATAGGCATGCAACAATTCGCGTTATGTGTACAATGTTCCTGATCTGCGTGTGTGTGTGTGTGAGTGTATGTGTCTGCCTGTGTGCGGATGTTTGATGACGAGTCGTTTTAATGAACATGAAAATGTGCACAGCATGCACCATCCCGGTGCGCTATTATTTTTTGTTTACTCCTCTCGACTTAGCGATTATTAATCTACTTATACTCAACAAGGTACTTAATAGTTTTTTTTTTAAATCCTCATCTTCATCACCATTAGAATCCCCGAGCTGCTATGTGCTACTTCTACCTCAACAATAACGATCTTCATCCCAAGTTCTTCGTTATCATTCTTCGCTTATCATTTTTTTTGCAAGTTTTTTTTTACCATTTTTTACATATGCTTACCCAAAATAATATACCGTGTATTAACAGTCTAACTCTAAGTCTCACTTCCGATAAAATAACATTACATACACTTTTGTACAACCCTTCTTTCTTAATTACACTTGAACGAATTGTCTAGTCGTTTTAAACACGCTCTCTTATTACATCCCCTCTGTTCGTCGTGATTTAATATTTTTCTCAACTTTTAGATAATATATCGTCCGGATGAATCGTTCCCTCGGTATTTACGCACCGCCCTAAGCGTTCGGATTATCCTGTCCCACTTTTGTCAGACATTCGGTTGTCGGCGAACGAGAAATTCCTCTCGCGGATACTCGGTATGCATTGCTATTTTGAACACGCTAACCTGTATTCCCTATTCACGCGAAGAACAAGCTTTACTTCTTTATTTTTTTACTCTCTCGCTCGGAGAGATTGTTCGGAAAACGAATTTAGCTCGTGTTCGCGGAAGAAGACGCAGCGCGAGCTGAATTAGATAGAATTTTCCCCGGTATTGCATGCCGGCGCGGCCGCGACACTTAATACTTTTATCGGTAAATATACTATGCGCTAAAATCGACTAAAAGTCAGGATATTTTTTTTTCCTTTGAACCCGTCCGTTCTCGCTACGCTCGATTATCGTCCGTCTTTTATTTTTGACAAAAATAAAAGCCTCTTTTTCATTTTTAATTCCACGCGTATCTCTATAATAGATAGATCTTTCTCTTTCTCTATATATATATATCTTTTCTTTTTTAATATATATATATATATAAAATATTTACAGCCATGTGTTATTTGTATACTCCTTTCCTCGTTATTTTTTCTCATCGCGATGCAGGTGTATATATATATATATATATTGGTAAATCGAAAATATACAAGACGAAGCTTATCGACGGAACATGGACTCAAAATAAGAGAAACGAAAATATCGCGAATCAATCGATTTAGCAGCGATAGCTGTTGCGTTCAGCGATTGCACGGGAAACAGTGGCGTACGAGTTTTCTCGTTGAAAGTTTTACGTGCAATCGCAATTGTTTGCTCTCATCTAATAAAGCTCACTTCTCTCATCCCCCTACGCGTATCAATTAATTCAGGCTTCCTATTGTCGGTCAATGCAGTGCAATCGATTATCACCGTTTCCTTGTTTGTTTCATTTTTCTTTTTTTTTTACAACGCGCCTATTATGC
>SHCU01000272.1:37181-52985 GCA_004307685.1 Ceratina australensis | reverse complement strand
GAGAGAGAGAGAGAGAGAGAATCATTGCGAGTGTCTTTATCGTTGGTATACGTGTATATGTATGTAGGTACGTCGACGGAAGGTACGTAGAGGAAATTTTCGTTACCGCCGCGAGAGGAACGATTGACAACGGGCAATTGAAATACCTGATCCATAGTGGGACCTCTTCGTCGCGCCATTCTCCGTGTCACAATCGAGCGGCCGCTTCCTGGAGTCTGCGATCTCCGGGGAGGGACACGTCTCCATTCCTGAGTCGGCAGCCATCTTGTCTTTTCGGTCGGACACGCCAAGAGCAACGAGGAGAGAGAGATGGTGCAAGTGAGAGGTGTACTTTGACACAGAGACGATAGCCGCGACCGGTGGCAAGTGTCGTTGAAGGCGACCGATGGGAGACGCACCACACACGGACCGGACGAACGAATGAACGTACGCACGACCACGATAGGTTTAAGCGGAAGGGAGATGACGGACATATAGACACACGTATAGGCGAACGAACAAACGACGAAAGCCCTCGCGGGGTACACCGCGTCTCACTGGCGACTGCTCGCGGCTGCCTTGCCAACCAGCTGGTTGATACTCGATGTGCTGCGTGCCTCGGCCCTCGCGTTCCTCTCTCGCCCTCTCCGTCTCGCTCGCTCGCCCGCCTGTATCAGCTCCAATCGCCGGTTCGCCTCGCTCCTTTCCACCAGCCCTCGCGGGCTCCGTACCGCAGGGACGTACTGCCCGACCTGCACCGTAGGCGACTTATCCCGGGCCCTTGCGCATTCAACGCGCCGCGGACACTTTCCATCCTTTCGACGAAGAAATCATACGGAGCTCGACGGAAACGCGTCGCTCCTTCCTCTCACGCCGGTTCATCTTATCGATTCAATGCCGAGCTCCTTTTCTTTCCCGAATCGCCGATCATTACTTGTTAGTTGCATTACATAATTTTTTATTGCATCTATTCGTCGCTTTTACAGCTCGCTCCCCCCCGATGATTTAACGTTTCGTAACGAACAATCCGATAAACGGCTCCTAATGCGCATCGTGAACGATTTATTGCAAATCGGCATTAGATCAATGAATCGTTATCGATTGATTTTTCTGCTTGACCGTCGCCTTAACCCGTGAAACGTCGCGACTTACCGCGGCGCGTTGCATTTATCGCAGGTACATGTGCACGCATACGCGTGTGTATACGCGCACAAGATAAAACAAGAATTTCGTATAAAAAAAATCATGCTTCTATTACGCGTGACAAGAAAATTTCAATGGTATAAAAGTATTTTTCCTCTCAAGGACGTTAATCTTGTCGTTAGCGCGCACTGCGGTATGACATCATACTTGATGTGCAAGTGAATAAGATGCGTTTGATTTCCTAGCAATCATTTCAAAAGTAATATTTTCTAACCGCTTATCAACCGCTACGTTTAGATCGGTTTTTATCAAAGTGTACATACACACGCGTACATGCTACGGTATTACACGATGGATTAATTAAATGAATGAATATTCCCCGTTTTCGGTAAATATAACTCCCATTAAAATTGTCGAGATCCACTGTTTGTTCTTACGTGTCGTTAGCCGTAAATTACGAGCACTATCGGATTCCTTATCTTCGAGTATATCAGTAGAGGGCTGTAGTTTTTCTCTGAAAATGAAATCATACTATATATACGTAAACATAGTGCGTACAGATGCATGCGTTCTTTCGGAGTCGAGAGTAAAGCCGCGAAAGAACTATTTTTAAGAGCTTTATACGATCTGTTCATCCAGACCTTTTTCTTTCCCACATTTTGATCGCGCCCAGGTATGGAGTAGCTTATTGTAATAGCAGACTTTGGACTTTAGGAATACAAAATATTAACCACTGGACGAGGGAAACGCAAATAGTACGCTCTATTGGCTCGTAATGCGTCACGTGCCCAAAAATGTGATTCATTTCCCGCTATGCTTCTGGTATGTAGAATCCAGCGAACACTCGTCGCTACGGCTCGTCGTTAGACCGATAGCAATTTTCTAGAAAATCAAGGTCTTCCACCCACGTTAGATCCAAACGACTAAGATTGACAACATCAGTGCGCTATCAGAATGTGCGATCGCGTTAACGTACGTTGCAACACAATAGATTTTCTACGATGGGTAGAAGCGGGGCCCAGTCATCGTTCAAACTCGTCGACGTTATTCTCTAAATACGGCTTACGCGCGATACCTCGTACCAGTGGCATTACCGTGGAATCATCGCGACGATTCATAAAAAGCATGTACTTTCCAAAAATACATTGTACATGATGTCAGACGATACGTAATTACGTAAATAAAAATTGATTTCACGCTGCAAACGAGAGAAGAGTAAACCGAGACGTTGTATCTATAGGATCCAGTCGCGTGTCGCAATGCCGTTACTGTAGTTTTTAATCCAGCCTGCCTACGACACGAGGTGTGCAACTGTTTCGTGAGTCGCGCGGCTCCTCTACCCCGATGCGTGGCCCCTGCGACTCGTCCGCGCGCGTGGCCCGGGATCCCCGAACAACTTTGTCCATCCCGCGATGCTTCCTGTTTATTGGCACCTCGTATTTGTTTCAGACGGAAAACGTTGGTAATATCATGTGTCCACACCGCAGCTACTCCTCCCAATCCGATTACGTAGCTGCATGTAACACCGCGTATGCTGTAATGAATTTTTCGAGCGATGGGACTGCCGCCGGTGTATAATCATTGAGCGCGGCCTCGCTCCATCGCATTTCTCTGTCGTGTGACACACGATGCATGCACGTATTTCAATCGCTGCCCCGACCGTTATAGAGATTCTATCGGGAGTCTAATGCGAAGGAATCTCGGGTTGGAACGGTGCGAGCCGACCGAAAAGTTTTGGTAGGCTCAAACTGGTTGATTGGGTAACGATCTTGGAATCTTTTTCTCTTATTATTGCATCACGCGTCCAGCGGGTTGAAAGAGGTAGTAGCATCTCTAAATAAGCGTATATATAACTATTGCTAACCGGTTTATCATGCGCTGTGATTTCCGATTGTGATACCTAGCCGGCTCTTAAGTGCATTACCTAACTACTAAAGGAACTTATTCCTTTAGCAGCACGATGTCCTTGTCCCACAGCAGCTCGAGCTAGATCCCTGCACTCTTTTAGACTTCGGGTTAGCAAGCTGTCCATCTATACTTAAGCGTGAGCACACATTGTGCTGCACGCACGATGCATACATTTAAATGCTTATCCAAGGCCGTTGTTTACTGACACATCGGGCTCGGGGCTCGTGCTACCGTTAAAACGTTATCTTGTAAAACTGCAGCCCGTGTATCTTATAAAGTTTCTCATCTCCAATACTACCCGATAAGATTAGATTTCTACACGCTCTGAAAGTTCAAAGTACATGAATCACGCGAATCATTGTATATGTACACGACGAGTTTTTTAAAAATATTTGTATCGACCCTTGACGAGCGGTTTCCCGCTGAGACGGTCTCTAAATATAAGTACATATTAGAGATAGTTCGACAAATATATTAGTTTTCGTGCATCGGACATTATGCAAGCGGAACAGTTCCTAGCTACGTTGACCTCATTTCTGAGTTGACCTTAATATCATACAAGGTACTCCAACTCGATCTATACAGTGCCTCCCGTTTTATCAAGTTTTTGGAAACTCCCCCACGCGTAAACACGGTCCGCTCCTAAATAAAATCATTACAACTGTATCAAATAAAATATATTAATTTATATTATCATATCTTACTGTATAACTATTGTTACTTCATCACTTAAAAACAAATGATTGCGATTATCTCCCTGATCTCCCGAATGCGTATTATTAAATCCTTTAGCAGAGATACGAATATTTCATGTATCCTTATAATTCTTATATTATTCTTAAAATGTTGATTTTTCTAAATAATTTTTTTATGATGATTTGCTGACTTGACTAGCTCGGTAGTAGTAGGAGGAAAACATAACCTTGTCTCACGTCTTTCTAACATTTATTGCTACCTTTGTATAATGGTTAATTATATAATGTGATTATGCCTCGATAACTACGCGATAAGGATGTTGGAACATTTTGCAACACCGCATTATCTATGCATTTTCTCGTTCCGCGATGGCTGATAGTGTCGCCGAAACGAAAGTGAGAATTCTATTTTTTGCCAAAGCAAGAGAAATAACCGGGAGAAAAGAATCTTTCATTACCATTCCACGAAAATTATCGTATACCGATTTGAGGGATAAAGTAATAGAAAAATTTGGTTTAGAAGTTATACGTGACACGTTGATCCTCGCTTTGAACGAAGCATTCATTTCTCCAGGCACGGTCGTAGAGCTTACAGAGAAAGACGAAATTGCTGTTATCCCGCCACTCAGTGGAGGTTTGTTTTACTTTACGATCATTTAAATACATAAATATTCATATGCATAATCTTTTTTTAGGATAAGATGGCTACTCCCAAAGATTTCGTGAAACTACAGCAGGAGGAGCTAGACATTGCTGATATAATTAATTTGGTCCTAGCTCCAAATTGTGGAGCTGTATCAAATTTCATTGGTACTACTCGTGATAATTTTGATAATAAAAAGGTATTTGTGTTTTATTTTCAAACGTAGGAATGATACTTATCAATATGTTTCTTAGGTCTTGAGATTGGAGTACGAAGCGTACGAACCTATGGCATTAAAAGAAATAAATGCTATATGTTCAAAGATTCGTTCTCAATGGAATGTACATCATATCGCTATATACCACCGGTTAGGAGAAGTACCGGTAACCAAAGCGAGCGTGGTGATCGCTGTCTCATCTGCGCATAGAGAGGAATCATTGAAAGCTGTTGAATATGCTATCAATTCACTTAAAGCATCAGTTCCAATTTGGAAGAAAGAAGTGTACGACACTGAAGATGCCCAGTGGAAAGAAAATAAAGAATGCGCCTGGTCTAATAGTAAATAATTTTTTAACAGTATAACTTGAAGTCTTCCTTCATCTATGAATTGTTAAATGTACTTTTTTTGTTTAGAGTTTTACATTATATTGTTATGTATACAGTATTGTTGACAATTTTGAATTCTATGCTGGACGAATAAATAACTGTACAACTGTTCACCCATTTTTTACTTATTTTTCATAGTTCATGATACGATTGATGTACAAGAATCAGAAGATATAACAACATCAAATGAAATAGTAGAGACAGTAGTAGACTATGATCCCGAAGACGAAGAAGAAGAAGAAGAAGAATCTAATGTGATAATCGACCCAAATATTATTCAAATTCGAGCAACATCTGACGAATTAAATCATAGGATATCATCGTTCATCGAAAGAAAGCGGCAACAAGTGAATGTCGTAAATGTACGAGAATTTTGTTGTCACAGGTCAGTTGATAAAAAAATATAAAACATCTGTATATATTTTACATATTACAATATTTCAGGGATCAGAATGATGAAAGTGAAGATTCCTGTGCAAGAGTAGATGCAATACTTATCAGGAGGAAGGATTCCAAAAGCCACGTAAAAGGTAAATAATTTAGTTCCCCTTATAAAAATCGGTATAGTAATCTGTTGGAATTCTTTTTAGTGCACAGAGTTCTCAATGCATGGGGACCTCAGACAGTGGATCAACGAACTTTGCATAAAACTATCATGTCAAGAACAGATCAGGCAAACAGTAATTGTTCATCTGCATTAGATGAAAGATTTTCAACCACTGAGAGAATTCTCGGAATAAATCGACCTGTTCCAAAAGATGTATATGAGAGACTTAAAAATATTGAGGATCGAATACTGTATTTAGAAGGCATATCTCCCGAATACAAAGACCTTTGGGTAAGATTTTAATAAAATTCATGAGATACAATCACGTAAATTATTCGATATTATTTGTAGAAAGCAGAGGATATGAACAATCTCAAGGGGACATATAAGCCAGTCAGAAAACGAGTAAGTGTTACACAAAAATAAAAGAATAAACCGAGCATCCAATATACCTCTTTTTATTAACCCTGTGAATGATAGGCAAAATATAGTTTGAATGATTTTCTCATATGCCAACAGAAAAACTCTTCCTTAAACTTCTGTTTTGGGTGCTCAGTGTATTTTTATATGCACATATGTTTTGCTCACCTATCAATGACATATTACGAATAAAATTGCAGACTTATTCCACGGCTGAACTAGATTCCAAACTGCATGATCTGGAAGATAAATACATAAAGAAAATGAAATAATCTTTTATATATACGTAAGACTGACTGATGTTTTGTATGTCGTTAAATAAATCATCTATTCTTTGTATACCTGTCAATGTTACATCCCGCGTTTTGCCGAAGAATATTAATAGAATTTATTTAGGATCGTACATCAACTTATTAAGCACGCGATTTGAGACGAGAACTGATAAATCATAAAAATTTGATATAACGTTGTACAGTATCGCGACTAGAGGCAGTGTCCTTGGCTGGGCGTAACTTTTGCACAGGTTTGTACACGGCTTACAGTAGTTCGTGTTTCAGTTGATAGAGGCAGTCTTCGTCGTGATGCCATACGGTATGGCCGCGGTCCGTCGAAGTTTTCCCTTTATCCTGACCACAATTTAAACTAAATCATTAATAGTAATGTGTTGTACGTCCGGGAGTTTAATGAAAACTGGCCGTCCCAACGAATGCTGGTGAGTACTATCAGGAAATTTTCATAAAACTATGCATCCCATTGTGTTTCCCGAGCACGCGGCCCGCACGTCGTCTGCCAGGGTGACAAGCATCCTATTTCCTCTCACAGCTGAGCCGATGGACCGTTCAATTCTGTCGGTTTTACGGCTTTTGCGTCGACCTGTTCCCGCGGGTTATTCGCGCAACGATTTCTCCGATACTTCGACTGTACTTCCCCTTGGCTTCGTTCGGTGACACAAAGCCGAACGGATCGTAATCAGGATTAAGGATTAGTGTCCTTAGTGTTCAATGTGTTCAATGAATTTTTGAGTTTTGGCCATCTTGAAGATTTTCGGGACGGAGAATGATTTCCGATTAAACGATGCTCGATGTACATTTTGGACATCGACACCCGCTTCCTTCGCTTTCCTCATCGAGAAGCATCGTGTATTTTTAAGCGATCTATTTTCGTCCTGGCGCATGGGTTTCTTTTCATAGTTTTCCTAAATGTTAACTAACATACGACTGACGTTCGGTGACAATCTGTACACGGAAAAATCGTCGCGTACGTTCGCGAGACATACGAGCGTCGAATTATTTTCGCGCAATAACTCCGAGCTCGAGACTCGTAAATCTTCTTCTGAAAACTGCCTAAACCGTTTGGTAATCGATCTTCGTAGCAAAAACCTAGCGCACGTGTCCATTGTGCTGCACTAATAATCCTTCGCCCAACAGCGCAGAGAAAATTATGGAAGCGTGCTTACACGGTAGCAAGATATCTATCTTGATTTATGTATGAGCGTGGAATGGTTAAAAGAGAAAACCGGGTCGCGAGCGTTACCAGAACAGAAAAGAACGCAATTCGAAAACGCGAATTTCTTTCTTAGCGATGTTTCGACATTTTCTTTCGACTCGGCGATCAACAACCGTAGCCGCGGTACTTTAATTGTACACGTTTCGAGGGTTCGGAAACCCTTGACGAGAACGGGGTGCGATTAAATTTATATGGGTACGTCATCGTTCCTACAGGGGACAAGCGTTAGAAAGAAAGCGGCAACAAGTGAATGTCGTAAATGTACGAGAATTTTGTTGTCACAGGTCAGTTGATAAAAAAATATAAAACATCTGTATATATTTTACATATTACAATATTTCAGGGATCAGAATGATGAAAGTGAAGATTCCTGTGCAAGAGTAGATGCAATACTTATCAGGAGGAAGGATTCCAAAAGCCACGTAAAAGGTAAATAATTTAGTTCCCCTTATAAAAATCGGTATTGTAATCTGTTGGAATTCTTTTTAGTGCACAGAGTTCTCAATGCATGGGGACCTCAGACAGTGGATCAACGAACTTTGCATAAAACTATCATGTCAAGAACAGATCAGGCAAACAGTAATTGTTCATCTGCATTAGATGAAAGATTTTCAACCACTGAGAGAATTCTCGGAATAAATCGACCTGTTCCAAAAGATGTATATGAGAGACTTAAAAATATTGAGGATCGAATACTGTATTTAGAAGGCATATCTCCCGAATACAAAGACCTTTGGGTAAGATTTTAATAAAATTCATGAGATACAATCACGTAAATTATTCGATATTATTTGTAGAAAGCAGAGGATATGAACAATCTCAAGGGGACATATAAGCCAGTCAGAAAACGAGTAAGTGTTACACAAAAATAAAAGAATAAACCGAGCATCCAATATACCTCTTTTTATTAACCCTGTGAATGATAGGCAAAATATAGTTTGAATGATTTTCTCATATGCCAACAGAAAAACTCTTCCTTAAACTTCTGTTTTGGGTGCTCAGTGTATTTTTATATGCACATATGTTTTGCTCACCTATCAATGACATATTACGAATAAAATTGCAGACTTATTCCACGGCTGAACTAGATTCCAAACTGCATGATCTGGAAGATAAATACATAAAGAAAATGAAATAATCTTTTATATATACGTAAGACTGACTGATGTTTTGTATGTCGTTAAATAAATCATCTATTCTTTGTATACCTGTCAATGTTACATCCCGCGTTTTGCCGAAGAATATTAATAGAATTTATTTAGGATCGTACATCAACTTATTAAGCACGCGATTTGAGACGAGAACTGATAAATCATAAAAATTTGATATAACGTTGTACAGTATCGCGACTAGAGGCAGTGTCCTTGGCTGGGCGTAACTTTTGCACAGGTTTGTACACGGCTTACAGTAGTTCGTGTTTCAGTTGATAGAGGCAGTCTTCGTCGTGATGCCATACGGTATGGCCGCGGTCCGTCGAAGTTTTCCCTTTATCCTGACCACAATTTAAACTAAATCATTAATAGTAATGTGTTGTACGTCCGGGAGTTTAATGAAAACTGGCCGTCCCAACGAATGCTGGTGAGTACTATCAGGAAATTTTCATAAAACTATGCATCCCATTGTGTTTCCGAGCACGCGGCCCGCACGTCGTCTGCCAGGGTGACAAGCATCCTATTTCCTCTCACAGCTGAGCCGATGGACCGTTCAATTCTGTCGGTTTTATGGCTTTTGCGTCGACCTGTTCCCGCGGGTTATTCGCGCAACGATTTCTCCGATACTTCGACTGTACTTCCCCTTGGCTTCGTTCGGTGACACAAAGCCGAACGGATCGTAATCAGGATTAAGGATTAGTGTCCTTAGTGTTCAATGTGTTCAATGAATTTTTGAGTTTTGGCCATCTTGAAGATTTTCGGGACGGAGAATGATTTCCGATTAAACGATGCTCGATGTACATTTTGGACATCGACACCCGCTTCCTTCGCTTTCCTCATCGAGAAGCATCGTGTATTTTTAAGCGATCTATTTTCGTCCTGGCGCATGGGTTTCTTTTCATAGTTTTCCTAAATGTTAACTAACATACGACTGACGTTCGGTGACAATCTGTACACGGAAAAATCGTCGCGTACGTTCGCGAGACATACGAGCGTCGAATTATTTTCGCGCAATAACTCCGAGCTCGAGACTCGTAAATCTTCTTCTGAAAACTGCCTAAACCGTTTGGTAATCGATCTTCGTAGCAAAAACCTAGCGCACGTGTCCATTGTGCTGCACTAATAATCCTTCGCCCAACAGCGCAGAGAAAATTATGGAAGCGTGCTTACACGGTAGCAAGATATCTATCTTGATTTATGTATGAGCGTGGAATGGTTAAAAGAGAAAACCGGGTCGCGAGCGTTACCAGAACAGAAAAGAACGCAATTCGAAAACGCGAATTTCTTTCTTAGCGATGTTTCGACATTTTCTTTCGACTCGGCGATCAACAACCGTAGCCGCGGTACTTTAATTGTACACGTTTCGAGGGTTCGGAAACCCTTGACGAGAACGGGGTGCGATTAAATTTATATGGGTACGTCATCGTTCCTACAGGGGACAAGCGTTATTTCAACAATTCATTCATGCAGAATCTAAGCCTTTGATAAGCTGGAGATTCTCTTTATGCAGCAAGAGCAAATGTCTGCAGGCAGCGAACCTCATTCACCTTCGCTTTAAATTCGTAAGGAATTCCCCGTGAATATCTCTTTTGAAAATCGTTGCTTGTAGTAGGAAGCAGGTGCTATAGACTTTTTAAGAATTCAGAATTCAATCGTCAGTTCCAATTAATTATAAGATTCTGAAGACTGGGTCGAGCGTATAGATAACAAGAACCTTTAAAACAATTCACGTGATTACTTCAGCGACCTCAAGTACTTAAAAAAAGCACGATCATTCGATCGTTCAGTACCGGAAATGATGAGGGAAATCTTATCACGAAAAATGATAATATATGACTATCAATTTAGATTGATACATGTGCTATTATTCAGAATGACTTTGTGGGTCGTTAAACCTATGTAAAACCGGGTGTCATCTTCCGGTAAAAAAGGTGGAACGTTTCATCAGTAAAAAAGAGTGAGAACGCTCCGAGCCGAGCGTGTACAATTGCGCACAAACGTCTCTTATAGTTGACAAACATGAACACTTTTTGTGTAGGACGAACAAAGGGCTAGGAAAAAAGGAATTTTTTCAACCGGTTAACCCGCTTACTTCCAAAGCGAGAAGCTTTTGTTTCATTCCTGGAGGTACTTGAGAGTGAACGTATTCAATTGCTATTAGCTCGGATTGATTATTAAAAAAAGCGTGAGGATCGGACTTGGAAACGTTTGACGCGCGGTAAGTTCCATTCAGCACCGGATGAGAGAAATTAATTTTCTTTCGAATACCGTTGTGTCACGACCACTATCTTAATTGTCCCACGTGAGGTGCATAATTTGATCGGTGTCTCCGGATCGATGATGCAACGAGAAGCCTGGGGATACCGTTGGCTACTTCCGGGCCATTCGAGGTAGCCGGCCGGCAAAGGCCGTTTACACGGTTCCTCGTTTCCAGAACGCTTTGTTACTCGACGAAGGAGCTATCGGAAATACCTGTTGGCGGTCTCGTGAATGAGTGGGAGGTTTACGTCTATATCGCGCGGCATGCCGTGATCAGGATGCACCGCATTTGCATAGATAACCCGTAAGCTCGAAAGCGGAGCCGCGAGCGATCGCGATTCCGAGCATTCTCGCCTGTGATCGATAGTATATGTTGCGCCCGTGAAAGGAGATCCGGCCAGACGAGTCAAGGTACAGAACCAATTTCTTTTTTATCTTCCCACTTTCTTACCGGAGTAATCGGCCCGCGAATCCTTCCGATACGAGCTCCTAACAGTATTCTTTTTCTAGCGGCATAATAGAATACGCTGAACAGGCTTATTCACCGTGAAATTATCTCCGTAATTGATCCGACAATGATTGAATGGTAATCGTTAGTCATCTGGCAATCGCTTTGGTAAAAAGTGTCAAAGCCTTCAATTCGGCTTTATTTATAGCTGGCTATAGGAAATCGATGATTCATATATAATGGCAGCTGAAATTACGACAGAATCGCGGCCGGTTAAATTGAAAGTCTTCGCAACGAGCCGTGCCTTCTAGTCGAGGAGCGCGCCGGCATTTTTACGTGAACGTACCCGTGGCCGGAAATGATTGCCGGTTCGATCCCCGGGAATCGAGTAACGATCGTTCCAATCCAACGGCCGCCAACTTAAAGACCGCCGGCTGATCTCTGATAAATTTGTCTAGTGTGTTGACTTAACAGCACGAACACGTCGCGTCGCTCAACGAATTGATTAATTTTACTCACCGCAGGCACCTGTGGCTTGACCACCGCAGCTAATCCATCCTCCGCTATCATTTTCGATGTAATTACACCTGTCCGATCAGGATTCTGTTACGAACGAATTATCATCGCTATAATTTCATCTCCTTATATAATTCAAGGAATTCCTTCTTACCCCGTGTCAGGTTCTATGCCGTTTTTAATATTAACAAGGAACCTCGCGAGGCCTCGACGAGATTACCGGTACTACCGGTCGTAGAATTTCATTCCGCATTACGAACGAGCAGCACCACGGTTTGCCAATTGCTTCTGCACCGGTTATTTTTTTGCCAATTGAACCCGCCGGGTTCTTCAACTGCCAGAGCGCATTGCAGCAGACCTGGCAGGCGACGAACCAAAAAGGACATGCCCTAAAAAACCGGGGCGATACGTGTTCCAGAGCGTCCGACCTCAGCGGGATACCATGCGGAATTTTATTCGAACCCGTAGAAAAAAAAGTTTGTTCGCTCGTTCTTTCAACGATCCGTCTCTCACGTTATCTCATCGTTACCGAGCACGGTAACTTAATTGTGTACCCTCCGCTCGCTAATTGCCGCAACGGCTTTAAACACGGTTTCCCCTCGGAAGCGTAAATTTTTGGGTCACACCTTTATCGATCCGTAACCGCGCTCACGCTCGACCTACGCTTCCTTTCTTATTTACTTCACCCTGAAAGTTGCCACGGGATCTTGCACCGATCCGAATTTATTGGAGCGCGAGCAATGGGAAAGGCTCGCGGATTAACCGGCATTACACGGGGATTCACGTGTGTCACGGGGAGAGCCAGGATGCTCGCGGATTAAACGTATCAACTCGGATTCTGTACATACCGTGACGGTTATTAATAACACGTATAGGACAAGTTCATTAGTTCAATACTATCTGACAAATTCTCTTTTTAAAACTACAGTTGAAATTATATCGAAATAAATGTGGGCCATCATTTTTTGAAAGTCGTTTATTAATTTAGCATGTATAAAATTGTACAAAATTACTTCATAAATTATAATTTATTGTGTCTCGAAGGATAGAGGAAGCCTATGAAATAAGGCTCTTGCTCGAGTCCCATGTGTAGCGTAGGAATAATAGCTTCTTGGTTCGATCAAGCACTCTCCTGGGTCTGCTAATAAACGGAACACCGCGTTTACGCTGGTAGTTAAGAGAGCGCTATCTTTGGGCGTTTCATAATTCGGGCCGTGAAAACGTTCCGGAAGATCTGCAAATTAACTGTGAAATATGATTCGAGGCACGTGGTGTGTATGGTAAAGCGTGGCTGGTGGGCCGGCCGATGCTGTCAGGTTCTATGCAAATGATTCTAGAACAGGAAACTCCGGGTCGACGAACCAAGATCGGCAACATTTTACCGGAACTCGTTATACCGTTTGCGTAATGAATATCGATTGGCGTGTGTTCGTCGTGTGGACAACGAGGATCGCGTGATTCGGGGAAAGTTCAGTTTTAATTGGCCGTCGAAAACGGAGCCTAACTATTCCCATTAATAGGACTTGCGCCACTCGCTTAATTTAATTGATTCCGTCCCGCGTGAATGAATGTGCATTTTTTATACCCATCAATCATCTACTAGACTTCTTTCTGAAGAAATTCACTTCGCAACACCCGCACAAAAATCACTCAAATAATTTCGGGCCATCTTTGGTGAGTATACCCAAATATTCATCAAAGGTAACACAGAATTATTTAAGTATTTTACACGTTACATTTTTATATACAAACTACAGTACGAATTACTTTTAGTAGAGAACACACAACCATAAAGTTGGCGGAAGCTCGCCCTCGTGACTGGCGTTTGCATACCGATCGACCCGCATAGATCCGCCCGCGATTGCCAGAGCCTGGATCAGGGAACGGTTAAGGAATAACGCGGTACTCGGTACATGTATGTACATTTGTATTTGCACGTTACACCGCGACGCGCACGTAGTACGATTTCCGTAACGGAATCGTGTCAATATACAGTTTATACTATATGTACAACCTCAATATGAATTTCTCTCGGGGCGTGAAAAGGGTCGTCTTTCGATCAGGTGTCCCTTCGTTCGGTGATGGAGAGGTCGTGGATCGGTCGGTTGCCGACCACGTCGATCAGCAGGATATCGTTCTGGTGGTAGCGGAGGGCCGTGCATACGCGATCCGCCCGCTTCCTAACGAGGTAGTACAAGGGCGACCAACTCTTACGCACGCGGATGTTCATCGAGCAGATCGTCTCCCGATCGCTCTCGCTGTACTGGCTGACGTGTTTGATGAACGTGCAGAACTGCGATCTCGTGACCGGCGCGCTGACAGACCTCAGGCTGGGACCCTTGTTGGCTAGCAGTCGATAGATCTTCTGGCCGCGGAATCTGCTCCCTATTATACTGAGCGTGTGCAGATTGCTGCACCTCTCCAGTATGCGTATCAGGTAAATCGAGCGTAGATACAATTTCGACGTGGAACCTGCGGGCAGAAAGTTTGTCGTCGGTCGTTATAGCGACGATATCGACGGGAAGATGATTGGATTTCGTTTCGAGAACACATTGCTACCGTTTATCGTAGCTTATGGTGATGTATGCAAAACGCAGCGAGCCATCGTTGCCATGCAAATGCGCTCAATGCTATTTCTGCGTTTATCATCATCGCTTTATGGTTGTATCGATCAAGGGGAGAACGCGCAAAGAATTCGTATCAATCTTGAAACGACCAGGTGCTTCTGGTTAATCATTCACACGTCCCGACGGAGCGGGCAGCTTGAAATCGTTTTGTACACACGCTGCACTGCAGATGAGTTTAATGAAACGTGCACGGAATACTGATTGCGATCAAGCCACGGTTCGCCAGGTGAAACCTTGAATCGATACAAATCCATTTTTGCAAACGGATGCGAGGGAACGAATCGAGCTTTGAAAGCATTTTTAATACGAGATAAAAAAAAGGCTGTGATGCGTCATTAGGTAATGTAACTACAGAGAGGAGTTCTGTTTCGTGTTTGACACGCAGCCAAATATTTCTCCACTTCTTCGTACCCCCTCCCGTCGGTTCGAATCAAACGCGAAGGGAAGAGAAAGAGATAGAGAAGTCTTTTGAAGGCGAGCCAGAAGCAGAGCTTTGTCGATATTTTGCAGAAGAGAAAAAGCTGACTATAATAGAATAGAACCTGTGCAATTAGAAATGTGCAACTCCTCCAAGCATTTGTTCGACAACGAGAGCTGCCGTAGGATATCGTCGCAGTCAGCTCTGATCCTTATAGTGAATTTCTTTAGCAGTGACATCCTCTTCAGCTCTTTGATCACTGTATCCGTGTCCTGTTTATTGTTGGTCACCTAAGAATAGATCATGAAACAACCACTTTAATCATCTTCCTTTGATCAACGTAATTTATCTTCCACGCTGCTTTACGCTGCCTGATTATAATTCTTAAAGGTTCACCTCGTAAGTTCGCCATAGAAGCGGGTCGTAGGCGACTCGATTGAATAACGTGGATACGAGGCTGATGGCGTACAGGTCCTGGTACGAGAGATAGGCGAAGATCTCGTAGATGATCTCCATCGGCAGGGACATGATCCCCGTGGCCGGGTAGACGGTCCGCGCGTTACATCTGTTATTACCGATCCTGGCACGCTTCCTAATGGGCACTGGAGTAATTGCGACCTCGTCCATCCTCGTTGCGTTTCCATTTCTGGTATCGCGTGTGTGTTCTCACATTGTTTCGAGATAAACAATCGTGGACGAATTCTCCGGGCACGATGATCGATACTTCCATATATTGCTGTTTTTTTTTCTCACAGGAGTCAACGCATTTAGACTTGTGAGAAGGACTACGAATTTTGACATCTGTCATCTCGGTCCTCGCCTTTCATTTGTCGATAAAAAGCGTCGGTAAAATCATCGAGTAAATCAATTCGCCTCGCCTTTTTTGTAAATCGTGCTTTACAATTATTTATTCGTACAATTTCGTATCCCGGTATTTT
>SHCU01000272.1:8059-20701 GCA_004307685.1 Ceratina australensis | reverse complement strand
AATATTTTGTGGATGGGGAATCACCCGAAGCCAGATATCCTACGGAATTTAATGCCTCACCAGAAAGTGAATCATTTCCCAAGGTAATTCTCTTAGGAAATTAAATGATGGATCGTATGTCAAACGTTGTTGGAAATAAATATTTCTAATGATATGAGTTTACTATGATGATGATTTATGTCGTAGATCGTATGAGATCACACGCAAGGATCGGCTTTACAAGAACATCGAGGCGATGCAGCGTAGCAAGGGTTTACGAAACTTGGATTTCATACCGCAAACGTTCCTGCTTCCAACTGAATCAAGGGAATTGCTCACGGCGCATTTCAGGTACCGCGGCCCCTGGATCGTCAAACCTAAAGCCAGTTCCCGCGGGCGTGGCATTTACATTGTTAACAGTGTGAGCACAATCATTTTCAGATATACATTATTAATCGAGTATTAACATAATTTTAATCTGAATAACTGAGCGTGTCTGTTTACTTGCAGCCGGAAAAGATCCTTACGGACGAGTCCGTGATCGTCGCGCAATACATAAATAATCCTCTTTTGGTCGACGGGCACAAATGCGACCTGCGGTTGTACGTGGCCGTCACGAATTACGACCCGTTGTTGATCTACCTGTACGAAGAGGGTTTGGTAAGATTCGCCACGGTGAAGTACGACGGCGGTAACCAGTACATATGGAATCCTTGCATGCATCTGTGCAATTACAGCATCAACAAATTCCACGTGGACTACGTGAAGTAAGAAACAGTATTGTCTTTAGCGTACGATGGATTGTACCGTTGTTTCGAATTGTAGAAGCGAGGATCCCGACGCGGAGGACGTCGGCCACAAATGGACGTTGTCGGCTTTGCTCAGGCATCTACGATCGACGGGACAGGATACGGAGCTGCTTATGCAGCGCATCGAGGATATAATAATAAAATCGATCCTCGCGACCGCATCCGGCATCGTGAGCGGCATCAAGCAATTCGTGAAACATCCCGAGGCATGCTTCGGTATAGTCTTTGATTCGTTGCGTTGCGAAATATAAAATGAAGCGAGATATTTAGAAGCGATGATTTTAGAATTATTCGGGTTCGATATATTAATCGACGACACGCTAAAACCATGGCTGCTAGAAGTGAATCTAACGCCGTCGCTTGGTTGCGACTCGCCCCTCGATGTCAGATTGAAGTCTGCATTGATTACCGATTTGCTCACATTGGTTGGGATACCCGCGGTTGACCCGATGGTACGGCCTCAAACGCAGCACTTGAATCGATCATCACTGACAAATACTAAAAGAATAGTCAGCGTAAGTTCTTTGCCCAGCAGTCTCATCGATAAACCAATGAGTCATTGACTGCGGATTTTTACGCGAAATAAAACTTGTAGGGTACTTAAGAAATGATATTTAGTAATAATGTTGTTTGTACCTAGTCATGAATTTCATTGTCTCTAGTGTAGAAGAGTTCACTCGGCAGAGACGTTAACGCAGAGGAAGAAGAATACCAGTAAAACTAATATTAATAAGTCTGGATTAACGTCGGAGCAACAACGGATAGTAGCATCTGCGAAAGCGCAGTTCGAGAGGCGAGGAGGTTTCGTTCGGATATTCCCTAGCCCGAAATCGTGGGAAATGTATTCACAATATTTGGGTAAATATTTCATTTCGCATGTTACTACATTCTGATTTGTCACTCTATCAAACGTAACTGCAGATCCGGCTACGGGAATACCGATGGTCTCGGATCCATTGGGACCAGGCCGAGTTCCGCATCCGATCAATACGAATCACAATTTAATGCTGCACGAACAATTGTTCCCCGCCGCCAGTCGCGCTACCGACTTTATCATTCCTGAAGTAACTCTGGATAGACTGTCTAGGTATAATTACACGTTTCGAACGTCTAATTTAAAAATAACAATAAATAACACGAGTAATTCGTTGCAGATATGAAAGGTATGAAAGAGCCTTGGTAAAAGGACACAAACAGAGTTTAGACCGTGGTAACAGTAAAGAGAACATGGATATGGATAAGCACAAGTATAAAAGTCAAGTAGTACAATCTATGCACGAAGGAAATAAACTTAGGTGATTAATCCTGTTTAGAAATAGAGCTGGATCAACTATCCGACATCGGTCTTAGAAATAATCAGTATGTCGCGTAACTGTAAAAATGTTTCAGTCCTGGGGAAGCTAGAAAGGCCTTCGGTTTATACTTAGGACATGTATTGCGTAAGATATCGCAGCCTAACGCGGATCCAGCGTGCTGCGATCTTGTGATGAAATTCCTTCAGCAGTCTGCTAGTAATTTAAGGACACCGTTCTTTTGTACCGTGAGTTCAACTAGTGTCTCGCATGTTATTCCTCCATGTACAACAATTTCACATAATTATTTCCCGATGCAGTTACCCAGTAGTAAACTGAGCGACAAAGACCGCGCCGCGATCACGGCTAAGCAGCTGTCCGATTTCTTGCACATGTACAATCGAGAGACAGATCTATACGCGGACACGGTCGATCGTCCACGTACTGTCCCGAATCGGCTTTTCCAAAAATTCTTAGCCGCTGCCAGGTAAGCATTCTTTCAAATTCCAATCATAAGTCAATCAAGAATATGATCTAACGTGCGATTTAATCCGATCGATTAGCGAGCAGGATCTCGATGATATATTAATTCTACAAACGAGGCTATACAAGTGCGCTCATAGTTTTTTGGGAAGGAGCGTGTTCGCGGGTAGCCTGCCAGGTCCTAATTTATTGGGCTCTCTGCCGCACATCACGTCTCGCGTCTACTCGAACGCCGCAACCACCGAACAATGCAAATGTAATCAATCGTCAATCACTAGGCCTACAAAAGCCGCGCGTACCTAGTTTGTATAATGTGTGTATATTTGTTATAGATACGCGTACTCGTTAAGTACTATTGTACGGCTGCTCTAGGACTTCCCAGTACAAGTGGACAATCATCCACGTATATGTACATATACATATTTAAAAACTTAACGTTTCCCGTATAAATATAGTCCAGAAAACCGTCACATAATTCATATTTTTGGGTACGCTTTAAAAGCGCTTTAATATTCGCTTATTATCATTATAAGGATAGAAACGGAAAACCATACGACACTTCCAACGAATATTTCGAGCCTTCTTAACGGAGTTTCCTTAGTCTCTCCAGTCGATTTCATACTCTTACATTACGAGTTTATCTTAAAACTAGTCCTCAGCGTCAATGATTCGTCGGAGTTGGACAGAAAATAATTATGAATTAACAAGTTCATGGGTCTAGATTTCGCAAGTTTTATCAAGGAAGACAGATGGCCAATTAAAGCTGATCTATTTTACGAAATAAGAGATTCAATTAGTGAATATTAACAGTTAATCTTCACCTCTTGATATAAAGTCATATCTGCTTCTCATGAAACACTTAAACATTCGTCTTGTTCACTTATATGTTTTCTTCATCGATTAATTTCGATTAGTTAGGAATTAAAAATTATATTCTAATGATTACATACTCATAACAGTTTTAGTTCTGATGTTCCTATTTAATTAAGATGTTCGGTTGATGGAACATGCTCAGTTGTACGATCTTTTGTGTCGACGTTACTCTAGTCAAATCAGAAGCTGAAACACAGTACAAAATGAGCATGTATTCTTTTTTTACGATTCGACGCCTCCGGTTCGTAAGATCTTATCCCGGCGGCAATGTAATCGTATTTCACGGATAACTCGCTGAGATACGATCTCATGAATAGGGAACTTCGAACTTTTCGTTCGTTCATTCGTTTTTTTTAACAAATCATGAAAGAATTTAAATTCGTCCATAGGCGATCTAGAAGTACGCGTAGAAATAAAAAGTTTATAGGAAACCATTCAACGAACTTTTGCGAGCACATGTATAGATAATGAGAGGTCGTTTTTTGAGATCAATTTTTCGAAGTGCAATAATGTAACTGAACATAGGCTCGTCGTAAGATAACAAAACAACATATATTTTGTATAGTACTAGGAAGAACACCAGCTCGTACAATGTTTTTTAATCACGGCTCGATATAACACGCCTAACGATATATTAATTTACGCGGATTCCGTTTAAGAACCGTTGCGCGCCTGCTGAAACGAAAGATGATGGTAAATGCTTGTCAGTGTGGTTTGGCAGGTACCAATCCAAGCACAGATTAAAATCGTATAAAGGTCTTGTCCATCCATGCAATGCCGTCAGTATTTAGCGTACGTATACAAGGGTTTTGTAGCTTACTCTTCCAACGAACACAATTCGTCATTCACATTTGGCGAAGCTTTGTAATGTGTACGACGCGACGAGACGTTAGAGTAACGTACTTGTTACGTTGTATTTTTCCATTTTGCGTTAAGTAATTCCCGAGCGCGAGTTCAACTGATTTGCTGTGATACAACCGCATTGCGCGCCCGGTACAGGTATAAGCTGAGCGCAGTATCCATAAATCAATGGAATTTTCAATATACGTAACGTGTAACGTGTTATCGTGATGAGTTGATCTCATGTGAATCACGCGAACGTCGAAGCACAAAGAGAGCTAACTTGTACTACGTTCAATCGAGCGCGAGAGAATATTGTTGTTGCATGCGTGCATAGCGTGATACGTAATCGGTTTTAAAAGCGTTTTATGCGTTATCGATGTCTGTTTTCAAATTTGACACATACATATATTTAAAGAGGAACTTAAACAACGAGTAGTAGGCTTAAAGATATTATTCTAACCGAGTGTTGATCGTATTCATTTTCGCTTCGTTCTGTTAGTTCACGTTTTCGTTTCGTTATTAACTGTTAGAGATGTGCGGGTACCTGTAACTCGGCCCAAGCTGGGATCCAGTAAGTTTTGCAAGGCTTGAGTAACCGATTTCAAGTTGCAGTCGAGTCGGACGGCATCAGGCTCCCGCACACTCCCATTAATTATTGTAACCGTTTTTTATTGTATGTAAACCGTATCTTATAAGTTCGTGAAGTATTATTTCGTTATTTATCTCTTAAATGAAAGATTAATATATTTGTATAACAGCGAGGATATTTTTTTAGTTCGTACGATGTTCTGTTCTATGTATATACACGTATCAATTAGGTCTCGATTAATTTACATACGAGAGGTTCGCGAAGAAGAAAACACAGAAGCATATCGATTCCATGTTAGCAATTTAGCCGCACTCTAAACGTAATAAGATGCTTGGTGAGAAATCGATATTATCTATTACACACAAAGTGGTACTGCCATTATTTTGTAAACATATCTTTCCTTTACGACTGCAATATATTTTTTATATCGCGGTCAAACCTTTTCGTTCGATTAGAGAGAGTAGAATTTATAAATGTACGTTTCACTTGGTAAAGATTGTTTCATTGAACTCTAACATGCCGGTAAATAATTTTACGATGTTCATAGAAGGCAGACAGTTCTGAAGCTTTTTATGTATGTTGCTAATATGTACAATTGATCTATCGTTATTACACTTAAGTGTTCACGGTCTGTTCAGCCAAATGCTTTCTGTATTCGTGTATTTTGTGATACGAATCGTTTGTTACATCGTGATACGATGCGTCGTAAATGCTTGATGGATACTCATAGATATCAATTGAGCACGTAAAAGGTTCGATAAAAAAAAAGAAAAACTTTTCTCCTGCCTATCAATGTTACAGTTTACTTTTTCAAGCTTGTGCAGTAAGTTTGTTGAGCGACTCGAGCTCGTGAAATTGAATCCCAGATGAGCAAATCGAATCGAGGAAATAGGGAAAATTAATGGGAACGACGAAATTAGCGGATGTACATTAAGAAAATTGTTACGACATACCTCCGTGTTGCTCGAGGCAACACTCCCTTCCTACCTGTGATTTGTAAAATTTACTAGTCAGCTTACTGCATTTATTATGAATAAAATATTGTAAGAAAAGTAATGGCTACACGTACAAATATTTTATTATAATCACCGAACGACACGACCGGTTACTCGGGGGATGTAACAACGATCGAGACGTCGATCGATGAGAAAGAGAATTCCACTTAAGCAAATTTACAATTGTTAAAAAGTCTTGTCCTCTTGTTGATTGTTACGCCGAATGGGTATACACTGTGCAGCCTTCTTAGGTATTAAATATTTCAAATAATATCGAAAGCCAACGATTGTACGATCGTGTACAAGCGTACGTATTTTCGCATTGTAAAATTATCTTGAAATTTAAGTATTCGAAATAAAAATGTGACGAACCAGGAAGTGTATCCTATCTTCAATTACTCCTCAATGTGGAACAGATTGTATGAATACTTCTTTTTACAAATTTCGAAGCTGTTAATCAAGAATGTACAATCTTATCTGTATCTTATCTGTAATTGTTCTGATTCCAGAATTCCAATTCAAACTCGCAAAGTTACGCTCCTATTAGTTTCACGATTCGCTACCAGACGGCATGCCGTTCGAAATCGAACGTATGCTTCCTGTTTCACCCAAAGTATCAAACAACGATTCAGCGAACATGTCGGAGCGACACTTCGCGTTTATCTATACGTAAAATAGTCTATTACGGGAAGTTCAATAAATTAATCGAGTCCAAATAAAATGAAACGTAGTATATATGAATTCAGCAGTGATCTATTCCTGAAATTTTCGTTAATCGCGTAATGGAGTTAATCGGCGCGAAGATGATACATAAGAATCACATATATTTATGATATTCACTAATTAAACGAAAATCGATGGACGTTTGTTATTCCTAAATGAAACTGTGAGAAATTCGAGTTGGAAAAGAGTAGCTCGTTGGAAAAGAACAAATTGTTAAGTCACTCACTAGTTACAATGGCATAGTGTTTATGTATGTTCTGACATAATGTGATCGACAATTTTTATTCTCTTACTATCCACAAAATTCGAAGAATATTGCATTTATATTTTTATGGAAGTTGGCTGTGATAATCCTTCTGTAAGTCCATATCTTCGTCGGTGTCGTAATAAAATCAATACCGTTGCACGTATAACGCGAGCGAAATGTTACAGATGCAATGGAATCCGAAGGTTCGATTACAGTTAATCTGGATGCATGCAGGGAGGATTCAATTTTGATAGAAACTGTCAAGGATATGGTCGATGAGAATTCCCATGCCGAGCTGGAAAACGAAGAGGAGAGCTTCTTCGTCGTGTCAAACGTTCAGAATGAACAGCCAAACATGATGGATATTTCTAATGAAGAGACCGCTGCGATACAGTCCAACGAACAGTTTCCATGGTCTGCTCTGTGTCGAGTCTGTGCCAATGCCAGTGATCATTTGATTCCGATATTCGAAGGAGAAGGCTTGCAGCATGACTTATGTAATAAAATACATAAGTATCTGCCTATACATGTACGCATTTGTTTTTTATGATATTCACTACGTTCGTCGGACTATTATATTTTTATGAATAACTATCATAGATATCCGAAGAAGATACGCTTCCATTGCAATTATGTTATCACTGCGCCGCCACGTTACTGGCATGGCACGAACTGCTAGAAGGATGTTTAAGCGCAGAAAGAAGATTACTAGATATGTATGACGAATCGCTGGATAAACAGGTATGAAAAGAAGAGGATACAGCAGAATCTCTTGTAGCATAATTGTGTCTGTACAAAATTAGAGAGATAAACTTGTTTCCAGGATTCTAAAGAATTGGAAAATTCTCTTCAAGACACATCTATATCTATAGCTGAACCTTTCGTAAGTAAAGAAATGACAATCGCAAATGACTTTTACGTACGCATATATCTCAAGCGATGATTTAATTATAGCAGCAACAGCAAGAAACTATAAAGGATGAAGTTCCCAAGGAGCTAACTGTCATTGATTCAGGCAGGTAATGAAATTTCTTATTTAGTGAAAACACACAAATTATCGACACACTATGGAGCTGTGTATAATTGAACGTGCAGAAACTATGCCCTTTGGGACACAGTAGTTAATAATTCTTTGTAACATCTATTATGATAATAAGTACGCAAACGGATTTTTGATGCAAACGACTTTTGAACAACATCTCGTACATTGATCATTTCGAATCGGAGCATGAAAAAAAAAACACTTACGAGCGATCTACGCAAACCTACCGAGAGAACGAGAATGTATGCGCGCGTAATTGATGAGATAACAAGAGTTAGACTTTAAGGATTATCAAGAGAGCTAATCGTCACTTTCTCAAGTGCCCGTTGATTATCGATAATGGATTGAACAAGAACAATCTCGTATAGCTGCAAATCCGGAGTCAAGCGTTGACTGTTTTACAGGTCCAGTAATACACGGACACCGTTTACGGTGTTCCTAAATACGCAGAATGTATTTCGGAAGCCGCACAGAAAAAAGTGTCAAGAGAGAAAATCGGCGAGCAATGGTGATTGCGATTCGGTATGGATCACCGTGATGAATTCAACGCTTGATCAATCCGATCAATTACAAGACAATGACGTAAAGGAAGAGGATTCTGACATGTATAAATCAAAGAAATTAGAGAAGCTAGATGATGAAACGTACAAATCTACAAACTCGTCGAGTACAAAGGGTAGAAAAACGAGGAAAAGATGTAAGAGCTGCCCCAGTGATACGAAAGATTCGGAGGATGCTTGCGAGCATACGAAGTATAAAACTAGCGTCGAGGTTCAAGAGTCTTACCAGTGCGGCGAGTGCAGAAAATGTTTCAAGCTGAAAGATTCTTATCTGAGGCACATGAGGATACACACGGATGAAAGGCCGTTCACTTGTCACATATGCGGGAAACAGTTCAGAGATTCCGGTGGTCGTTCCAGGCATTTGAAAGACGTACACGCGAAGTTAAAGAACTTCACGTGCGACATATGCGGCAAATCGTTCGCGTCGAAAGCCACCCGAGACGATCACCGCAGAACGCACACGGGGGAACGTCCCTACATATGCGATTCGTGCGGGAAAACGTTCAAGTCGAAAGCTTCCTTGTACATACACAGCAAATTACACACGGACGAGTTCCCGCATCCGTGCTCGTACTGCAACAAGAAGTTCCGCAGGAGGCAAGAGATGCTGGCCCACGTGACCACTCACACGGGGGAAAAGAATTATGTCTGTGACGTCTGTTCGAAGAGGTTCCGCGTGAAATCGGAACTCGTTAGGCATAAGTTGATACACTCCGAGAGTAAACCGTTCGTTTGCGTCAAGTGCGGCCTCGCCTTTCGGCAGAAGCGTTACTTGAAAAATCACGTTAAAAGCAGACACATCGACAGCATGCTACCGTGCTAGTTCGCCGCGGCGATTTTCTCGTTTCGTTCTACACACAGATAATCCTTCGAATCGACCGGAAGCATTTAAACCTGGTACATTTGTTATTTTTCCAGGTGTGGTCTACCTCAAAAGGAATATGCGGCGCGGTACGATAAATCGAACGATAGAAAACAGAGCTCCAGCAACGATCGCGATAATATTAATTCGTTTGACAATTATGACGCAGGTTTAACTACATCGATGAGAGAAGAACGTACGAGTAAGAGTACAGAGAAGAAGGCTCACGTGTGTCAATATTGCGATTACACGAGCACGCAGAAGAAATTGCTTAAGAAGCATTTAACTAAATCGCATCCGGAATCCGTTGAGAGAAAGAACAAGAAACTGAAATGCGCTGATCGGGAGGCGGTGACGCGCGCTCGGATGGAAGTCGACGGGAAGGTTTATTATCATTGCGACGAGTGCGGCAAAAATCTCTACTCACCTTACACGTTTTCCTGGCACGTGCGGATACACACGGGGGAACGACCGTATACTTGTCACCTCTGCGGCAAACAATTCCGCGTGAATCAGGGCCTGGCGAGACACTTGAAAGATACCCACGCGGGCATAAAGAACTATCCGTGTGACATTTGCGGCCGTATGTTCTCAACGAAGCGCAGCGTCGAGGATCACAGACGAATCCATACCGGCGAACGTCCGTACGTTTGCAACGTCTGCGGGAAATCGTTCAAGCAGAAGGCATCTCTGTTCGTGCATAATCGTATTCACTCGGACGTGTTCCCGTTCAAATGTAACTATTGCGATCAGAACTTTCGCACGAGACCGCCCCTTGTGTTACACCTGACGAAGCACACCGGTGAAAAACCGCACGCGTGCGACATATGCGATCGTCATTTTCGTATAAAGTACGAATTAAAGCGCCACCGTTTGATCCACTTCGACGATAAACCGTGGCAGTGCACGGAGTGCGATCTCTCGTTCCGACAGAAACGCTACTTAATTAATCATAGGAAAATTAATCATAGCACGAGCTCCCTCGTGATCACCGTTAAGTAACCGGGAAAAATCTGTTTCCAGGTGCGACGCGAAACATGAGAACGAATCGAACGACTCACGCGACAACGAACGTACAGAAAGACTTTCAAAGACTGATCTTAGCGTTAACGAGGAATTGGAGGCTGCTTCGAGAGCATGTAAAAAGAGATCGAAGCGAAGTTCACAGCAGAGGAACGAGTTGGCGTGTTCGAAAGTTAACTACAACGGATCGACGTATTACAAATGCAGAGACTGCGAAAAGATACTTTCGACCTCGTACAATTTTCTAATTCATCGTAACACTCACACCGGGGAGAGACCGTACGCGTGCCACCGTTGCGACAAGAGTTTCTGTTCAGCGTCCGCTTTGAACAGGCACGTTAGCGGCGTTCACGCGGTAGTAAAGAAGTTCGCGTGCGATATATGCGACCGACGTTTGGCTTCGAAGGCGTCGCGAGACGAGCACAGGAGAACTCACACAGGAGAGAGGCCGCACGTGTGCGAGCAATGCGGGAAATCGTTCAAACAGAAGGCATCTCTGCACGTTCACAAATCCTTCCATTTGAAAGTTCACCCTTACGAATGCTCCTGGTGCAAGCGATGCTTTAAGAGAAAGCAAGAGCTAGACAAACACGTTTTCATTCACACCGAGCAAAAGCCGTACCCTTGCGACATATGTGGCAAGCGTTTCCGCAGCAAGGGTTGCGTTAGTCGCCATAAACGCGTACATGGTAGTAAAAAGCTGTACAGTTGCGCTGTGTGCAACGTGAAATTTGCTCAAGAGCGTTATCTGAAGAGTCACAGCAAGAATTTGCATAAAACTTAGCGTCCGCTGGCATCATACCGGAATGTTTATTTTGCAGGTGGAAGATCGAGCCTCGCGAGAACGAAAGCGCGAACGCGGAGGAGATGCAGATAGACTATATCCAGTGTACTCAATGCGACACGCTCTTCGAAGACATGAAATTCTTTATAAACCATATGAACGCCGAGCACGAGACCGAGGTGCATTACTGTCAGTATTGCAGATCGATCTATCAGTGCCAGGAAAAGAAATTTCAAGAGCACCTGTCGATGCACAATCGCAAGTTAAAAGATACAACGATGGACGAATCTCCGGGAAATGAGAGGAAACTATGCGAGGACGATGATTCTCCGTGTTTCACTTGCAACACGTGCAATAAAAGTTTCACGAAAAAGTCCGACCTGAAGAAGCACATAGGTAAACATTCGTACAAGAGGCGAGATCAAAATCCAGAAGAAGTGGAGCTCGTGAATAAAGCGAAGCAGACGATCGACGATCGCGTCTCGTACAAGTGCGGTACTTGTAAAAAGATAATATTCACGAAACGAGGATTCCTACGTCACATTCGCGTGCATTCTAACAAACGGCCTTGCAAGTGCGATCTTTGCGGGAAGTCGTATCGCATCGAGCAGGACCTGGCCAGGCACATAAGGGACGTTCACGAGGGGCTCAAGAAATACGCGTGCGACATTTGCGGGCGGGCGTTCGCGAACAAGGGAGCGAAGGACGATCACAGGAGGATCCACACCGGCGAACGTCCGTACGCGTGCGAGCATTGCCCGAAGATGTTTCGCACGTTGAATTCCATTTACATTCACAATCGCGTGCACACGGATTACAAGCCTCACAAGTGCTCTTACTGCGGCAAACACTTTCGAAGCAGGCAGAGGCTGACTCATCACGAGACCACTCACACGGGCATTAAAGCATTCGCCTGCGACATTTGCGGAAAGACGTTCTCCGTTAAGGGAGAAGTCGTGCGGCATCGCGCGACGCACAACATGGAGAAACCTTACGATTGTAAATGTGGTATGAAATTCGGTCAGAAACGGTATTTGAGGAACCACATTAAACTGCGTCATAAAGAAGCATCTCCTTGGTTGCTCGCGGAGCTATTAGGGAAAAATGATTGAACCACGTTCGAATATTTATTTTTGCCTCAAAAGAACTTTTCTACGGATATTATACATACATGCACGATTAAATTGTACATTAAAAATGTCTGTATTCTATTTGTTATATCAATTTTGTATAAATAAAAACGAAGCATTACGTACATTATTGATTGAACATGATGACACCTGTCTGACCTATACAGGCTGTCCCAGGAACAACCCATTTCCGGGCGTATGGATAGTTCGAGGACACCCTGTATGTGTTCATGTAATTTGTCCGGAAAGGAGATTCTAAACATAAATGCATTGATATGTATATATATTTTTTATTCTAAACGCTGTAGCGTCAAAATGAATCGACAAGCAAAAATAGAAATTAATTATGCCGCGCTACTTCTAAGGCACACTTTGGTTCGTTCTTGTACTTAGTTTGTTGTACTT
>SHCU01000271.1:140466-152741 GCA_004307685.1 Ceratina australensis | reverse complement strand
GACATGAAAATGTTATCTCGTCGCGCGTATAAGCTCGTATTGTTCCTTGCGTTCTTAAAGGTTACAGATCGAAATGGTCATTGGAAAAAAGCGTCGTGTTCTCGAAGAAAAGAGATCGACCAGTCTCGATCGCGGGCAGGCGTGCGCACTTTCAACCGAAGATTTCGGTTAGCCTGCTTGAAACGAATTTACATCAAGTAAAACCGGAAACGAACCGTGGCGAGAGGTCGAAACGATTGCATTGTACGCCTTTTTTTCCGAGCCACCGATCATGTGCCCCGTGATGTAAGAACAGAAGAGGCGTTTCTAGACTGACTTTTTTATGTCTATTAGGCCTTCCAAAAGGCTGTGTTATAGGTTCTGTCTATCAACTTTCCTGATTTTCTATCGAGTACATCCATAGAGATAATATTACAGTCGTCTGTAGATTTAGCCATGCTGAGAATAAAATTGCAACGCCGTCGAGAGTCCGTCTATGTTTTTATATGTTGCAGTTTTGATCGATTCAACCATTATTAAGTCTTGGTTAAAAGAAATTATACATATTCTACAAGAAGCATCTTGAGAAATTCAATACAGCCGTTATTGGGAATCGCTTTCTATTGGTTTGTCTGAGGTTATAAGGGAATCGCAAGAAGACAGCTTCTATTCTTACATCATGCGTCCTATTCTATCGTAATTCGATGGCTACGCTACGTCTTAGACGCTAATTTGTCATGTTACATACAGATAACAGAATACAGATAACAAAAGTTTTCAGAGTCGTCGAATGTCTCTCGAGGAAATTTTCTTTCAAACGCGTACCGAAGACCTTAAAGCCGGCGCCAATTCTATCGTATCGTTGCATCCATCGGTGTGGTACAAGCACTGCACCGTTGCGCGTCGAAATTTAGTCATATCGTCGCTACGATATCACCGGGTAGTGTCAGGGTCTAACCAGCCTAACGCGAAGGTGGTAGCTCGGATACGATACAAGTGGACATAGAAATTACGCGATGCTCGAAGGAGCGACGGAACTGTTCTCAACAATGGACCAGGAGACTCCCGTCGCGCGTTCGACCTACCTCCTCGCCGTGTGATGCCAGATCGAAGATCTAAACTGTGATCGTAAAACGATTCTCAATCATCTTCATATTTGATAGAAAAGCTACGAACTTATTCCCCAACCTAATAGTAGCACAGCCGACTGTAGACCTAGTCATGCTGAGAATAAAATGGCGACACTGTCGAGAGTCCGGCTGACCACGTCGTCCATATGCCTTACTCCCTCGCGCTCACAGCTTCCCGCCTGTATTTTATATCCAGAAAGCTTAACCTCTTTGACATCAAATCATAATTTTATTGATTTCAGCATTCTTTACAAACCTATATCGTTCGTTCGTTAGGAAGTAAAACTGCCAAGTCCGCCATCGCTGCGTTGCCGAGTCTTTCAGCGTGGCTAGGACTAAAGCCGGCTGCGGTGGTAGTAAAACGCTCGTTGCGTGCCTCTCGTGCTTCGAAAAGTATATCTGATGATTCAGTGATTAAAAAATTTCTTTGGCCCAAACGTGTCGCCGTACAATTGTAAATATTAATTTTTCAGATATTCTAACTTCAGTCTTGTGAATGTCCCACTCGATATTTCTGTTTTTATTCCCGACATCGAACCGTCGAGGCAAATATTATTTTTATTCGCGACAACGTGTTAGTTTTTCGAAAAAAACAATCGTCGTTGCACGAGCAAATCGCGATTGAATCTCGATAAACAGAAGTCTCGTTTTGTTGGCTCGTTTCACAAGCGCGAATCGCGCCACGTATCTACAATTTATTTTTTCTTCGTCCCGGTTCGTCTCTCCCTTTTTATTACCGACACGAGAGAATCACGCAACATAGATCGATTTTACTCAATAAGATCCACGCAATTTATTTATTTAAAATACGCGAGGGATCCGGGATTTCGCGAGCTTCTTCCCCTTCTTCGCGTCGTTGAAATCGAGCCCTCGTATCGAGAAAAAAAACTGTCTGAGCGTTTGCTAAAAAACGACGTACTTCGTATTCGATGTGAAATCAAGTGATCACTCCATCGTGTTCCTCACCGACATCCCGGTTGTTTCTATCCGTTTCAGACGAGTGGAGAAGGACACGGAGGAGACCTGTCATAGAGATTGTAGGTACAGAGTAGGGGAGCAGCTAGCAGCTTAGTTTAATTTAGTTTGTCCCGACTTACTCGATTCAAATATTGAGAGTTCCTCTGGAATACAATACCTATATAGCCCAAAGTGGAACTAGCAGTAAACGTGTCCACGCCAACAGAAGAGAGAAGGTGAAAGTGGTGGTTGTTTCTCTTTCTAGTTATGCATGCACAGTTACAATTGTAACAGACAGTCATTAGAGAGAGAGATAGGCCTACCAGTTCTGATCTTCTCTCTTTTTTAACGAGGAGACATTCGTACTTATGGATCCCCTATACTGTATCTACTACCTCTATTGGACCTGCAGATTGTCTTTTTCGCTTCTATCTTTTCCATTGTCTGTATTTCTATAATTTGCGACCCTGTCTGTCCTTCTCTAATGACAACGAGACGAATACGAATCATGCACCATTAGAGAAAGACAGAGGGAACTTGCGATTTCTGAACTGAACTCTTTCTCTTTCCATCGCGAAACATTTGAACTCGAAGGAGCCTCTATGGCTCACCTACTCCGTATGTCTATATTATTCTCTATGTCACCGGAACGGCTCGGTGCGTAGAGATATTTTGGGAATCGCGCGGAGGATAGCGAGAGATCCTAAACGAACACTCTGTTAATTAACTTTGTACCGTGAACCAAGGAAGATACTTAATCCCAGTCATCCGAGATCAAACAGGCTACCACGCAGCGGGTCTAAATGTCTTTAGCTTCTGATCCTTTATCGAGTCCCGTGATCGACGATCACGGTTCGGTTCAGATTTATCCGGCGATAAGTACACGGTCGAGTCTCTAGATTCGATTGCGACCTCGCTGGGTGTACGTGTCTAAACGAACGAAATGGTTGACGTATCATGCAATTGATTCAGTCTGTCGATACAGCAGCGGTATTTATGGTCTCGTTTGGACAGGTGTACAGCCAAGTTTACGCTAAGTCGTTTCGTTTCCTGATACACTCTAAACGAAGGAACTCGCTGTTTTTTATATTCAATTATCTCCATATTCGATGCGGGTTCCTCTATCGTCTAACAGTTTCTCCGACGTACTATCGCTAATTTCATTGATCCGGCTTACTCTAACGGGCTAACCTAATTAAGAACGTCGTATTTGTACAGCCTACTCGCTTCTGCCGTCAGTCTGCACCTACCATCCCCGACTTCCCTCCCTCGAGCCTCCCTAACATACTTTTTAATCACCGAAACAACACGCATTTAAAGTATCTACACGTTTAAAGCTTATCCTTATCTCTCGCAACGATATTCGTTTATAAAGTCAGACTTGGGTGAGATTCTACGCGTATGCTTATGTTAATTTATTTTCGATTTCATGGACGTGTGCTGGACGAAAGTTGCGTTAACTGACGCGTCTCGCAGCCACGCGAGGAAAGTCACATGAAACGTCACTACTGGAATGGATGCGACGGAATTGTAACAAGGAAAATGATACTCGTTGAACCGAAACGGAACCTGATACACGGGAGAACGTAAAGTAATTGTTGGAACGCGACAGGAAACGGTGTACAGGCGTAAATCATAATCTTTATTATTAAACCTTCCAGTTTGAAGTACTCGTACGAGCGTATCGGTACACTCGTGCACGTGCCGCCTAATGAAAAAGCGAGGAGGAAAGGAAGGACGACGGTCGTCCTCGCTCCTCGCGCGCAGACACATCACCCTGTTTCAACTGTAATATCGTTGGCACGCGCGCTTCCGTTTTAATTCCATTCACGCCTCCCTCCGATCTCAATTCCCCTCTGAAATTAATCTACCATTCGATTAAAATACAATCCGAAATCCAATTCTCGTTAGACCGTTTCATTTCCAGATAAATACGATATCGAAATCGCTGTTAAAATTCAGAAAACTTTCCTAGCGAACAGATTCTTTAAAAGCTGGGACGCGTCAACGCTCGTCGAACTCTCACCCAATTCCGACGCACCTCCTCGCATAAACGTTCCTCTATCTATAGAATCCACGATCGGATTCCTATCGTTCGATCCGACTAATCGTCGCGTTGTTTTATTCTAACCATCGACGGGAAACGATCAGTAGACGAGTTAAATTAACCCTCTATGGGCCGGATGTTTGTTTTCAATTGCAAGAAATTAGGGTAACGAAAAATCAGCAATTATAAACCTATGTATGCAAATGAAAACAATTTTATTGTAATATATTCATTATGTCACTTTCAGGTAACAACGGCCTATAATGTTTGTATCTCTGTGTATAAAAACTGGTAAAATAATGATGAATTAACACGTTGATCGAGGTGTGACACTGGCCCATAGAGGGTTAATCTTAATTCTCATGTCGCGCGGACGTTACCCCACAACGGGTGGTAATTTTCAAGCGAAAGACGATTACTTTAGATAAGAACTCGACGGGGTCGCGAGACGATCCTTGCGGCTAAAATATCAAGAAATTTGACGGGTGAAAACGACGCGCTAATTGACCGACCATTAATCCAGCGCCGCCATCTTGTTTCCGGTCTTGTTTCTCGCAATTATCGATCGTATCAGTACTCGATCAAGGAAACGTGGTTATTTAACCCCTTAGCTTACAATGACGCCTCAGAGGCGTCGCAAGGTTATCGGACCAAACATGAATAAGACGCTTCAGAGGCGTCGCAGAGAGACAACGTGGGAATGCAAAAAGTGTAAAATTGCATTACACGTACCAACATGTTTTGAAAGATATCATACTGTCAAAGATTACTAAATTTTCGTATTAAAACACAAATGTTATTATTAATGGATTATATAATTTGCAACGATAAATCTTTTTTTGTTTAATAATCAACCAACCGTAATGATTTATTAAACATCTTGCAAAGTTAATTGTACCGCGCACGTGTATATACAAATCATAGGAAGTTTGCGATTTGTACAGTTTCGAACGCTGAGCAAAGTTGTTTATGACTCCGGGCGCGACCGACCTTGTTGTCGTTTTTGGACCGCACATTTGGAAATTCGCTCGTAAGGGAAGGGGTTAAGATTAACTTGTACTTGAAACAATTTCAAGCGAGACACGGTGATAAAAAAAGAACGGAATAAAATAGACGATAGTCGTTACGATCCATAGACGGAAGAAAGAAACGAAGGCTCTGTGAACGTCGATAAAACGCGTCCCTGTATCCCGGGGGAGCAGGCTTGTGCTCGCATGAATTATCGGATTCATCCGCCTCCTTCCGTGCCTCAACGCGTCTTTTCGCTAGGCCATGGATTCGACGCGAGTTCGTTCGAGTCGGTCGACGCGATGAAAAATCTATCGCATTCCGGCCTTTTCTATCGGTCCTCGATCACGGCTCGACGATCTCTCGAGTCTCGCTCCAACCTTTGAATAATAACCATGTGTTGTGGTGGTCTCAGGTAAATGCATTTTTATTTCCTCTTCTCTTTTAAATATAAAAAATCATTATTATATACTATATATGTAGGTATGTATGCATGGTAATATGCGTATCGGTATAATCGTCGGAGTACAGTGTTCGCGCGGGATATAATCAGCTATCATACAGAAGATCCTCGATGCGGTATTTATGGTTATTATTCACGTTCTCGCGGATGATAGTGAAAGAGAAGCGAAGAGAGGCGAAGGGAAACCGGAAAGAAAGAGGAGAAGCAAAAATCTGTAGGAGATACGAAACGAGCGTCCGACGACGACACTTGGCAAATTTCACCGCCCTCTTCTCTTTCTTTTTCTTTCGTCGTCCTCCTTCGCTCGCTGTTTCCTCTCTCTCTCTCTCTCGGCGCTCGTTCAGACGCATTCAACTCCTGACGCCACGGTTGTATCCGTTTACAAGAAACTGGCACGAACGCGAGACAACAATTTTCTTCGTTAGAAGCTGACTCGTAATTTCCTGATTAGAGATACAATTTCTTTGTAATTCGCGAATTCGCTTTAGACGCGTGTCGGAAACTCGAAATGGAAGAAGAATTACCACGTGGTTCGTTAGACCGAAGAAAATACCGATAGATCCTCGTTCCTTGTCCGTTTCGTCGTATTTGTTTTAACATTTTTTTCACGGAACGAGATCCCCTCAAATATTTTCTTTCCCGTCACGACATTCTTTTCCCACGTCTTCGATTATCAACGACTCTCGATTTAATTCTCTGTATAATCCGGAGAGATTCGAAATGAAAGAAAGACAATGTTAATCCATCGTTCGACACAAGATCTTTTGTTCTTCATAATTCTAATCGGTGCCTGAGATGACGACTGATAGCGTATATCAAATAGATTAATTAAATTTTGTCTTTCTTAATCGCTCTTAAGTATGTATATATATATGTATATATGTATATTTCTATCCAGACATTTTCTCATTTCTGCTCGGAATTTGCTTATTACAAAACACACTTATCGATTCGATCTCAACGACAATTCATTTCTTCTTTTTTTTGTTATCAGCGGTAAAAATAATAAAATCGATTTGATGATCGATCGGCATTCATTCCTGACGAAGAACGAGCGAATCTTCTGACAATGAAAGAAACCTATTTAAAGCTCTCTGATAAAAGCGTACCGCGCGTCGGTCTTGCTGAAACTCTCGCTCCTTGAAAACTATACCGCGACGCGATTCTCTAAAAATGACCGGACGTCTCCCGTAGAATCGAGGAGGTAAATTTCTAAAAAAATATTCTTTCAACGGAGGAAAATCTGTACGAAATTTACGGGGCGTGATTGTACGCGCGGGAAACAGAACGTGATCTCTCTCGTCGAGTTGAATTATTTCATTAAAACCTACTTAAAAAACTGGTATACGATTCGGAACCGGTATATAAATATTAACGAGATAAAAATAGACATTTCGTTTCAGTATCGATTAAAAATTTCTAATATGCGGACGAATGTACACGGGTAAATTCCGTCACCTGCGTTAAAACGTACGAAACAGCGATTTGAGATTTGAAGTCGACGTGTACCCTGTTCAACGTGACACCCCCGGTTGAATCGAGGGCGAACGAGGCGGATCAAGGTGATGCGCGTACGAAAATTAGGGGAAAGGTTTACGAAGCGATCGAGATTTTCAGTTTCGGCCCCCGAAGAAACTGAAGCAACTGGTCTTAGGTGCAGGAGGAGCTCACGAGATTGGATTAAGCTCCCTCTGAGAAAGGGAACGCGAAAGAAGAATTCGCTAATTGGCTAAATCGGAGAACACTCGGAGAGGTTCTTTCGGATTAACGTCTATCGGACTTCCGTTCTGTGAGCAAGAGATACGCTTCCTAAGGCCTGTCGAAACGGTAACGAGAGCGACTCGACCGGAGGAAGAGATGGAATTTTGTTCGACTAAAAGTTGTCAACTTCCCCGAGCGGGAAGGAAGAAACCGAGCGCTTCCATCCGAATCAAAATTGATACTCTCTCTTAACCCTTTCACTGCTATGGGCGCAAATGTGCGTCCAGCGAAAGCGATCGCTGTGGCCTATGCCCGTTGATATACACTGTGGGCGCACATGTGCGCTCGGTGATAGTTTCAATCGTTTACCGCTCTGTACTTCTAGCCCTCGTAAGACTTCGAAGACTTCAGCGAAGTTGCTGATGTTCGCTGAAGTTAACGCGAAGATATTATATAGAAACGATAGCTATCGCCGGGCGCACGCCGCTTCGGCTCGGAGTATTCAGCAGTCAAAGGGTTAAGAGCGTCGAATCATCGACGACGATTCCGATCGAAACGAGAACTCGAGGCTACAGCCAGCAGGCTCTCCTTCTTCGTAAACGTAATTCACATCCTAAGAGTATCACCGAATTTGATCGCGCGGACAACCGAACCTAGGAACAATCTCGAAGAAACTGCACGTTACGCCGAGCTGAAGAGAAGAAAGAAATTCGGATATTTCAATGGTATCGACTATCGAGGCTGTCGAGCGAACAGCGACCGGAATTGAAGTCAGCGGTGACAGCCAGCCGGTCGACCGAGAGGATCAACGACGAGGATCATCGAGAACGGGTGGGCGATATACCCAGAAGGGGACGAGTGAGCCGAGAGGTGGTTACGAACGCGGGTGCGGAACGATAGTCCGCCGGCCTGGCTCTCCTTAGTATTAACACGCGATATACCAGAAAAACCAGTTTGCTGTGCTTTTTATTAGGCCTTTACTTTCGCTTGCAAACTGAAAGGAAGAGCGAGCGAGCGAACGAACGAGGCCTGGCTTAGAATTAGCCGGCGAGCGAGCGAGCGAGCAGAGTGACTGACTGCGAGCAAACTAATGGGGTCACCAGTCTATACGAACAGACGCATACGTGTAAGAGAATAAATCCTGCCTCTCTCTCTCTCTCGTTGTCTGTGCACACACGCGACGTACAAAAGAAAATAAATAGCAAAGAAAAAAAATAGGAAAAAAGAACAGAAATGGTAATGATCCCTTACCTCTCGTTAATCTCCTCCTTTCTTAAAACCCTTCGCTCTCTTACTCCCTCTCCCTATCCACTCTCACCCTCTCATCTCTCTATCTCTTTCTCCGCGTACATATATAAACTCTCTCCGTGCTGCCGCACCGATCGCGCCGCTCATCCTCATCATTTTTTTGTTTTAACCTTATATATCACGTTACAATAGTATCTAAATGAAATGTGTTCACAGCCACACATTAATATTTATACATACATTTTATACATATATTTATATATTTAAATATATTTAATTATCCTTGTTGCAAACGCCACGCCCGTTAATGTATTTTTTTCTTAATTTTTTTTTCTATCCACGCATATACTTTATTCTTTGAATTTGCTTAAATTTTCTGTGAATTTACGTGTATTACCACTACCTTTCCTTAAACGATCTCGAAAACATTCTTTTTTTTGTCTTTTTTTTGTGTTTTTTTTTTCATTTTTTGTTTCTCTATTATTTGGGAAAACAGAAAAAAGGGAGGGATTGCCCTGGGAACGCACGAGCGCGCTATCAGTCGATTATCCATATTATCTTTTTTTGTAATTTTCTAATTTTCTAATCCGATCCCAGTGGCGAAAAGTCCCTTCGTTTTTCTTTCCCTCGTCGCCGTCTCTCCGACGCGATGTTGTTTCCTTCCCCGTCTCGGCTGTTCGACCCGTTTTCGTCGTCGTTCTTCCGCTTCCGCTCGGAATCACTTCGGCGCACCGACCGCGACGCGCGCGCGCGCACACTATCAAAAATTTCTCGCGCCACCGTCAGCGAGTTTCGTCTCTCGTCCTAATCGGCAACGCGCACCGGACAAACAGCTACGCGACGAACACGCATACTCTCGACGTACATGTCACGCCGGCCGGGTTTTTCAAAACTTTTCTTCGTTTCTCCTCACCGTTCAACGTTCGTTAGGCACAACACATATTTTCGCTTCATTATGAATTCATCAATTTTTTTCATTTACGCTTTACATAGATTGGAGTCTTGTAGTCTCTCGCTTGATCCCCTACGACGGCGTTGCGGCGAGTACCATCGTTTTCCAGGCCTCTGCAAGCGACAACTGATCATCGTCCCACCGCGGCTGGGTGAACGCATCCAAGGGAAACAGAGAGATATACCGGAAACCTTGGAAACGTGCGGTGCGATATATAGTAATACGATTGTCCCGGGTCCCAACGTTCAGAACTCTTCAGTCTTCCTTGTGTTCCTCCCACCGTGCCGTTGGTAACGCGTTCGAGCGCGACCGGTCACCGGGTTGGCCGCGACAACGTGACCTTATTATTCTCTACATCTTTCCGACGAGTTCATCGTCTACGTCACACATCGAACCGGTCGCGCGTTGATGTTCGAGGCGAGTCCAAGCGTCAACTGAGGAGCAGCGGACGGTCCGTCGACTCGCGGAGAAGAATCGTCGAGGAGTCGCGGGCCTCGAGCTCTTCGAGCGAGCAAGGGGGAGCTGCTGCTGCTGCTGTACGATCCTCGTCAGCGGGCATGATCGTGCCGGTCCCGTCGTCGGTGACGATCGCGGAGATACAGGCGTCCTCCTCCTGGTCTCTGGCCTGGACCGCGGTGGTTGTGGTCGCTGAGGTGGCGATGGCGTTGCCGGTGGCGACGACGGCGTTGTCCTCGAGGTCGCATCACGACGAGCACGCCATCCACGAGTTGCACGTGCACGTGTAGCACGCGGTGGGTATCACCGAAGCGTAATAGTAACCGTTCGCGTAACCGTTCGCGTAAACGTAGGTGGCCGGCGGCCCGGGCGGCGCCTGTTGATGATTCGTCAGCCGTTGCTGCTGCTCCTGACAGTAGACCTGGTAGGCGAGGTTCTCGATCAGGGCCAGGGTCTGTCGTCTCTCGTGGCCCATCAGGCAAACGGTCGACTCCTCCACGACGCTGTGGAGCAGCATCAGGTACTGGTACTTGAGGGCCTCCTCCTCGGGCCCGACGAAATGGTTCCACAGGTAGTTCTCGAGCTTGGCCCGTTGCTGGCTGATGTCCGGGAAGTCGATGAAGAATCTCGAGCACATGTACCGCTCGAGGGTCTTGATGTAGTCGGGCTGCGACGGTTTGTACATCTTCACGAGGAGGTTGCAGTATTTCAGGAGGCCGCCGCCGCGTATCTCCTCCGGATGCCTCGTCGAGATCAGCTTCTTGTGCAGATGGTACAACGCCTCCTGGAAGTCGCCGTAGACCGACTCGCCGACCACGGTCGGGTAGAAGTTCTCGCCGATCGGCAGCTTGCTGCACTCGTAGAACAGCAACAGGGAGTCGAGGACGATCTGGAACGAGTCGACCGAGAACTCGAACTGCCGCCTCATCGAGTCGACGAACTTGAGCTCGACGTTCCTGTGACCCCGCGAGTTCCCGAGGGAGATCAGGGACCACCGGTCCCCGTCGTTGTTCACTTTCACCATCTTGCTGACGTACGCCTCCTTCAGGCTGCAGGTGGTTATACGCTTGCGGCTGACACCTTCCGGTAGCAGGTCGAACAGCGAGCCGAGCACCGCGGCCTTCACCTTGTCGTAGTTCCGGCCGCTGGACAGCTCCACGGCGAAGATCAGGTCCAGGTCGTTGTACGGCTGCGACTCCGTCGCCAGAACGTGGGACGCGGCGCCCCCGTTCAGCCTGATGTCGCGCACCCTCATCCCGGCGCCACCGTTGCTCGGGTCGGACTCCAGTTTGCTACGGACCACGGTCACTAGGTCCCTCAGCCGGACCTCGAGGGTCGGGAAGTTGCCGCGGCCGTGGATGCACACCACCTCGTTCATCACGTCGTTCAATCGTCTGACCTGCTCGAAGCTGAGCACCGCCAACCTCTGCTGGGGATCCGGGCAATCTGAATTGTTGCTGCTACTGTTGTTGTTGTTGTTGTTGTTACCGCTGCTGTTATTGTTGTTATTGTTGTTGTTGTTGGTAGTCGTTTTGTTCTCGTTGCCGCCATTGCTCTTGGTGCCGTTCACCTGGCACAGGGACTCCATCATAGCGACCCGACGCTGGCGTTCCTCGCCAATCTCCAGGGAGCCACACTGTAATGGAAACGAAACGAGAGATGTTATTAAGAGAACCATTTCCGCCTACGGTAAATCGTATCCGAACCCTTTCTGCCCTCCCGCAAATGCGTAACTGGTGTAAATTGAAAGCCGCGGGTTATAAAAACGATAAAACTAATCGAGTCAGTGCTCTATTCTTATTATTATCGTCGTTAATCTTTATCTTCTATCAGATAGATCTTGTCGATTTCGCCCGATTAATTAATTGAGCAAGAGTCGGTTAAAAGGAAAATTATTGTCGAATCAAAATAAAAGTGTCTCGAGACAATCGAAACGCGTGGAAATTCCAACGGTCAGCCGTTGAATGGTATTGACAGTCGAGACGCGTGACTCGTTCACGGCCACGAAAATTACGATCGCATTTAATTATATATTAATAGATATCAGCGGCCGTCGTTAAGGTTATCGAGCCCCGATATTAATCAGCCGATAAGAACGGTCGTTAAACTGAAAATTCCCGTCCAATCGGCTGGCAGAAGCCCGTTTCTTTTTTTCTCCGTGTTGCACTTGGGGACGACGCGACGCTTAATCACGGGTAACTTCGTTAGCTAATAGCCGCACTCGATTAACAGAGTTGCGTCACCGTTGAGCTTTCGATCCACTTCCCTCGCTCCTCTGTACGTCGCTTCTCGCTATCCACGGTGATCGCAACAAATATTTGCACGCCACTTCGT
>SHCU01000271.1:111061-123657 GCA_004307685.1 Ceratina australensis | reverse complement strand
TATCCTTGAAACAAATGACCCATAAAATATTATTTTGTAAAGCCGACGTTTTCAATAAAATATTCGTGACATTATATACAATTGTTAACGCGAAGGTAATCAACGAGCTTTTAAATGAATTAAATTCTCAAATTATGGATTTGCATCGATTGTTACAATTCGAATTCGCGGGCCCACCTGCCGCGACAATTAGGCAACTGAAGAGCCGGCGGAACGTAGTTAACCCTTTGAAATCAAATCACACTTATACTAACTAGTTTAACACGATTGTGAACCCTCGAATTTCTATTCAGACACGAAGAAATTTACGTCGTTTTTGCATACCAATATGCTTATCGTTCTTGTCGGTAACACGATACGGAGAAAGTGAAATATTTGTTCTTTCGTAAACAGCGACGATTATCGTTTCAATGACAAAACGTATGATTAACAACCGGTCGTAAATAGCGAATTCGTCTATTCTCCGGCGTCCAACAATAATCTGGGCGAACGTCGACTCCTACTGGCGGTACTCGTAGTCCGGACATCCGGTTAGCCGAGATACCGTTTATCTGTAGAAACCCGGTAGAGCTGGAATTCGAGCACGCGGTTAATGGAACTCTGTTCGCGGTTTCATTTCGCACATCGGTTTTATTCCGTGAATACGTCGGAATTAATGCGGCGGATAGGTCGAGGTGTTTCGAGGAACTGGTTTTTATTAACATATCTTGTGCGGGCGATCGAAGATGTTTTGCGCGGATCATTGATGGATCACTGTTATCGATGGGCTTTCGTATCGATGTCTTTACAATAACATCGGATATACATGAATACTATTTTATGTACGCGGTATATGTAGTACTATTTTATGTATGTAATATATATAATACTATCGGTAATGTACGTATGTTATATACATATGTACTATAGCAGTACAAGCAGTATTGTATGTAGTATATGTATTACAGTAGTATATACAGAATTTCATAAAAACATAAAAATTGTACGATTTATCTCGATTTTAAACTCAAATTCATGAAAGTCGCAATTTTTTAGATTCGTAATCGCCTATAGCTTAGAACAAGGCTAACCTATTTTCATCAAACTTTGCACATGTATATGTATACATACAACTAATTTAAATCTACCAACTTGATGCATCCGATTTTTGTTTAAAAACATAATAAAAAAGTTAAAAAAATGTAAATTTCACTTGTTTTCTCCACGATTCCAAACAATAAAAATTTTGAACCCAAAAAATCATGCAAGAAAAGAATGAAAATGAGTAGAATAAATAAACATCCTAGGAATTAAACGGTACTCGTATTTAAGAGATGCACCAAGAAAAAAATAGATACGTATCCAAGTTAGCCGGTTGAGCAACCCCATAAATTTCGCGCGACGTCCACAAATCGGTGGAGATTAAATATCGATAACGGGACGCTCCCTCGAGCATCTTATACCTATATGTATATCCCAGTGATCGATCGTCGTGATCCGCGGAGCCAAGCTACGCGGAGCGCCGGTTTAATAGCCGTGTCGCGATCGTAATAGGAGCATTACACAACACAACGCAGATACCAGCAGCAGCGGTGGTATTTTCGCGAAGCGCATAACCCATTACGCCCACTCCGCTGTTTGCGCGAGTGACCCGTTTCGTTCCCGTCTATCGCCATTGTTTTGCCGTGACATCAACCAGAACCGATTCGCCGATGAGTTTCTTACGATTTTTCGCGCCGCGAATTTCTTCACTGATAAAGAGACTGAGTATAAATTACAGAGGTGCGCGGTAGGGATGTTCGATTCTCGAATTCGAGAATCGATCCTGAATCGTAGTCAAAGAGAATCTATAATCGAATCGATCCTGAATCGAAGTCGAAGAGAATCGATAATCGAATCGATCCTGAATCAAAGTCAGAGAGAATCGGTTCATGCTTATCCTTATATCCTTATGAAAAAAGTCCGTAAAAAATCGGGGTATTCGAAAGACATGCATTCTCGGGTTACGGATACCCGCTAACTCCTAATAAATCATTCTTATCTGCGTTCAACGATTCATCATTGATAAACACCGAGCATAAATTACTCTTATTCTTCCCCGACGATTTCATTGACAAAGTCTACACGTGAGCTATTGAAAATTGATATCTCTCCGAGGCAGAAAACCGATGAGGTCGACGAGTCGTAAGAAAAGTTAATAAAAACCGTAGGAAACATGAAAATCGAGTTCCAACGATTAACGTCGTGTTTCTGTCGGTTCTCGAGAGAAGTTGTGAAAATGTCAAAGAGAATTTGATATTTAGCGCATTTCGCGTCGAATCGGCTGTCATGGTTGCCCAACGAGCATTGAAATGCCCGCGGAGCTATGATAAGAACATTCGCACAGCTCGCGCGAAAAAACACGTAGTTTTACGTGACCGGTTGTTAAGCAACTATCTGAAAAATACGTGGTTGTACGTGACCGATGGGAAGCGTGTTTAGCGGACAGACAGGTAGAAATGCACGGATTGAGTTTAGACAAGAAGCATAGGAATTGGCATTTTTAACGCTACAACCACCGACCGGTCGTATCGATTGTTCGCAAGTTTATTTTTCTTCAAATTTTATTTAATATTTTATATTAATGTTGTGACTTCTAAATTCATGTGTTTAATAATATTATAAATTATCATACAGTGTAAATTATATATAAATATATATAAATATATATAATGATATTATAATATAAAATACTCGTTGAAGCAAGAACGGTGAGATCGTCACGGATGCGAGCTTGAATTCCAATCCCGTCACGCTCCGAGCAAGAAAGTTCGTTCGCATAAACTGGTAACAAAGTCAACGAAAGGAAGAAGTGTAAGACAAGTGAAAGGCCGTGAAATTCTCAACCTGAAACACGGTTCACTGTTCCAGGAGAACTTCAATGCAAAACTTCAATTCGCAAACGTTCTTATCGCGAGAAATATTTAACGATCTTAAATGGACAATTATTAATATCGCGAGGGAACAAGCTGGCTGCAACGAAGCAGGGAAGAAAGGAGGAAGTGAAAGGCGAGAAAAAATGAGATAGAGAAAGGGAACGGTATAGTCTCTTCTCGTTGGGCGATGGCACGGTTTTGAAAAGTCAGAAACGATAAGCCCGGACGATAATGCCGGCCGATATATGGAGCGAGTTATCTCGTGAAAAATGCGAGACGAAGAAAGGAGGAAGTGACGACAAGTGAAAGGCGTGATTGGAAAATTCAGTGGCTCGGAGATTACTTCTCGGACGCTCTCGATGCACGTGCGCATCGTATCGGGTCTGCGTCACGTAACGACTTCTATCTTGATTCGTTTTAAGTGCCGATAATTTTTCCTAGTTCGTTGTTCGGACTTTACGAGATCTAATACTTGACCCTTTGCACTCGAGAGGTGGCTTGTTACTTTCATTTTAACAAAATTTAATATGATTTTTATTTTAAATTTTATTAATCAACAAAATCGAAGAAAAATTAATGGTAATTTTATATTATAATCATTTAATATAATAACATATGAAACAAAGAAATTATATTTTTATTCACCATATTAGAAATAATAATTAATCTATAATCAAAATATATTTATTTATTTCGTTTTCTTATCAGAAAGACTTCCAGACCATGTCTCTATATATAGCCGTTTCCATTCTATAGAAAATATATTCAGGGACTCGGGAGAATCAATTATCAGGTTTTGCTTCCTATCGATGGTCCCTGGATTAAGGCAAAGCAACGCGAGTTGTAACCTTCAACGACGAACACGGGGATGAATCCGAAGAGGAATTAGATACCATGAACAGAATAATGCGATTTCGCGACTGGCGAAGGCGTAAAAGTGCGCCGCGCGGATTATGCTAACGTACAAAAACAGCCTGTTGCATTCGCGTCTCCGGGTCGTGAACGGGATTTCGTAATCGTTACAATATACTCGCCCTGCTAACGCCCATCGATTGCATCCCGAGCAAAGTAATCGAATTATTTCGCAAAATTAATTCCCACAAAACAGCGTAGCAAAATAAAGGATTACCATTGGAAAGAGTACTTAGATTAGTATTTATCTGTACGAGATATCAGAAGATTTTTAATCGCCTATCTGCGACGACCTGACCGCGTAAACAAACTACCCGCAGCCTTAATGAGAATGCGCTTGACGTTCAGGGACAGTGTAATGGAATTGTATCATAAAATTAATTCCCAGAAAACAGGATAGCACTATAAAGGATTACCATTGAAAAGAGTACTTATATTAGTATTTATCTGAATGAGATATCTGAAGATTATTGATTGCCTATCTGCGACGACTTGACTACGTAATCAATTCGTAGAATACGAATAGCAGCGTAAAGGATTACCACGGAAAATATTCTTACAACGACAAGATTTATCTGAACCAGATATCAGAAGATTTTCGATTCTCTACGCGCGATGACTTGACTGCGTAATTAAACTATCCGTCTCGGAGACGAGAACCCGGTTGACATTCAGCGACGCGTCGCGCGATCGAACGACAGACACAAATTAAATAATCTCATCCGCGCGACGACGAGCTACGTGGTCAAGATTAAAAAAACTAGACGCGGTCCGTCCTATCGCGTTATCCATATTGTGGTCCGCGCGCGGGACGTGTTCATATTACTTAACACTAAACCTACCACGGTCAAATGACCCCTCTTAAATGCCTCAATAAAAATAAAGCGCAAATGGTTTTATTATGTTGTTAAAATTGTAACTATAACTTAATTTGAGGTCAAACTAAAATATCAATGCCAATATTAAATAGCATTCAAATGTAAAAAATGTCAATATAATATACTTGTGTGTAAAATCCTATTTCCAGTCGGATAGAGAGAGCACGATGGAATTATCCAAAATTTCCGGATTTTCCGGCTCATTTTGTCAGCTTTGCGACAAATTGGCAGGCTTCATCTAATAATAATTCTTTTGTTAGTTCATTGATGACTCGAAATTTATGTTGGAAATGGTCTGTGATGAGTTTAATCTTGTCCAATCGGTCTTGACATTTTTCGTTATCGTCGAAATGCCAGTATCCCCAAATTTGACGAAATCTATTTCTTGGCGTGTCTCTTCCAAAATTGGTGTGCAGATTAATGGACCTGTTTTCCGACATTTTTACTAATCCCATCGGAGTTATTAAAGCGAGAAACTTTTTCACCTCATCAATGTCTGTATCCGTCCACTTCCTATCTTTACTTTCTTTTGATTCGAATTTGGCTCGTGAACTCACGTATACGTGAATTCGGCCGTCAAAGTGTTAATACAAACCCGGGATTGCTCGGCTGCCACGTAAAATGTAGAAAGAAGCGAATAAAGACGCCATTTAGAGGCAATTTCGCGTTGCATAATCGCCATCTACTTGTTGAAAGTTAGACAGTGACGTACAGCAATCGTGGAAAACTTAAAACGTAAATTCGTAATCGCGCGCTGCTCGCTGTCCGGCTATGAATTGAAATTTACGTTCATAATAAACGAGCATCGGCGGACGTTGATCGGTCGCGCGATCTTTTATTTCGTTCCTACCGAAATTTGTCGTTGATACGACCGGTGAGAAACGTATCGGTGGAAGCGAGCGCGGCACTCGACGTTTTATTGCGTGGTACCTCTTTGTTCCAGCTGAAAGTAGCGTTTATTGCGCCAAGGACGTACGTACACTTTCACGTTAGGCCGAATATAGAACTCAGCGGTTCGCGGAACTCGCGAGAGGAAGCGATGGAAACAGTATGCATCCTGGAGAAAACTGAAGTAAAAACGAGCCGGTAAAATAGCTGGTCGCATACTTTTTTAAATCCTTCGCGCTCGTGAGGCGACTCATGCTCGCCACTTTTTATAAAATAAATGGATACTTTTCCGAAAAATCACTAAATGATACCTAATACCTAACATTATTTGTGTTGCGGCCTTTAATTGACCAGCACTTTTATTATTTGCGAGCTTATTCCAATTTTATGTAGTTTCTCCCATAATATTCCATGCCAGACTGAGTCAAACATTTTTTTTAAATCTCGGAATAGTATATAAAAAAGAAATTCATTATATGTATATTAATTAAAAAAAATTTCGAAAGAAAAAATTGATGATAATTGNATACGAATAGCAGCGTAAAGGATTACCACGGAAAATATTCTTACAACGACAAGATTTATCTGAACCAGATATCAGAAGATTTTCGATTCTTTACGCGCGATGACTTGACTGCGTAATTAAACTATCCGTCTCGGAGACGAGAACCCGGTTGACATTCAGCGACGCGTCGCGCGATCGAACGACAGACACAAATTAAATAATCTCATCCGCGCGACGACGAGCTACGTGGTCAAGATTAAAAAAACTAGACGCGGTCCGTCCTATCGCGTTATCCATATTGTGGTCCGCGCGCGGGACGTGTTCATATTACTTAACACTAAACCTACCACGGTCAAATGACCCCTCTTAAATGCCTCAATAAAAATAAAGCGCAAATGGTTTTATTATGTTGTTAAAATTGTAACTATAACTTAATTTGAGGTCAAACTAAAATATCAATGCCAATATTAAATAGCATTCAAATGTAAAAAATGTCAATATAATATACTTGTGTGTAAAATCCTATTTCCAGTCGGATAGAGAGAGCACGATGGAATTATCCAAAATTTCCGGATTTTCCGGCTCATTTTGTCAGCTTTGCGACAAATTGGCAGGCTTCATCTAATAATAATTCTTTTGTTAGTTCATTGATGACTCGAAATTTATGTTGGAAATGGTCTGTGATGAGTTTAATCTTGTCCAATCGGTCTTGACATTTTTCGTTATCGTCGAAATGCCAGTATCCCCAAATTTGACGAAATCTATTTCTTGGCGTGTCTCTTCCAAAATTGGTGTGCAGATTAATGGACCTGTTTTCCGACATTTTTACTAATCCCATCGGAGTTATTAAAGCGAGAAACTTTTTCATCTCATCAATGTCTGTATCCGTCCACTTCCTATCTTTACTTTCTTTTGATTCGAATTTGGCTCGTGAACTCACGTATACGTGAATTCGGCCGTCAAAGTGTTAATACAAACCCGGGATTGCTCGGCTGCCACGTAAAATGTAGAAAGAAGCGAATAAAGACGCCATTTAGAGGCAATTTCGCGTTGCATAATCGCCATCTACTTGTTGAAAGTTAGACAGTGACGTACAGCAATCGTGGAAAACTTAAAACGTAAATTCGTAATCGCGCGCTGCTCGCTGTCCGGCTATGAATTGAAATTTACGTTCATAATAAACGAGCATCGGCGGACGTTGATCGGTCGCGCGATCTTTTATTTCGTTCCTACCGAAATTTGTCGTTGATACGACCGGTGAGAAACGTATCGGTGGAAGCGAGCGCGGCACTCGACGTTTTATTGCGTGGTACCTCTTTGTTCCAGCTGAAAGTAGCGTTTATTGCGCCAAGGACGTACGTACACTTTCACGTTAGGCCGAATATAGAACTCAGCGGTTCGCGGAACTCGCGAGAGGAAGCGATGGAAACAGTATGCATCCTGGAGAAAACTGAAGTAAAAACGAGCCGGTAAAATAGCTGGTCGCATACTTTTTTAAATCCTCCGCGCTCGTGAGGCGACTCATGCTCGCCACTTTTTATAAAATAAATGGATACTTTTCCGAAAAATCACTAAATGATACCTAATACCTAACATTATTTGTGTTGCGGCCTTTAATTGACCAGCACTTTTATTATTTGCGAGCTTATTCCAATTTTATGTAGTTTCTCCCATAATATTCCATGCCAGACTGAGTCAAACGTTTTTTTTAAATCTAGGGATAGTATGTAAAAAAGAAATTCATTATATGTATATTAATTTAAAAAAATTTCGAAAGAAAAAATTGATGATAATTGTAATAAATTTATGAAACATTTATGGAAAAATTCTTCGACGGGTAAAGACAATTCAAAGAATGATCGAAAATACGAGATATCTGTAGCCTCCGTATTGGAATTCTATTGTATCATTCAAGTGGTGCCGGGTACTGGGCATGAACCCGTAAAATCGGCGCGCGAAGAACTTTACGGTCCGCGAAATATTTCCGTAACACCAACGCAATGCGTAAGAGAGCCGGATATTCCATGACGAACGTTGCACAATCGACGCGAATTCCTACGCCTTGTTTCTCGCCAGATGGTGAGTGACGTTAGTCGAAGCCAAGCTGGCATGTAAATTCGTTGAACGTTATCGCGAATTACCATATTTTTTTTTCTAATCACTGGTAACCGTATTGCCGCGTACAGCTTGCGACGATTATTCTTTACCAGCGGCTGCTTACGTTTATGTTTATGTTTACGTTCAGATACTAGAGATAGTTGAGAGACGATGTATGTATGACGCGAGGACTAACAATGCTACGATAACACTCGCAATAATTGTTAACTTCAATAATTATGATTATCCTTATGCAAATTTCGCATGAACTGATTTAAAAGTCTGATAGGACGTAACAAGTACGAGTCGATTAATTATTAACAATGTCGACGAGCGTTTGGTTAACAGAAATCACGTATATTATTTACAATCAACCCTTTGAGATCGAGAGATGACTCGTCTTCTTTTTTTACTATGTTTTAGAAAATAATTATTGTTTAAATATGCTACTGATTATATTAACCCATTAACATAGAAATTAAATCGAACTGCGACCAAAAAATACTATTTAAGTTCACTCAACTGAAGCTGAGAAAGACTACATTTCATCTTGAAAGAATTCTTATTAATCAGATTAATGTCAATGAGGAATATCTAAATAACATTAAAAAATAATAAAAAGCGCTTAACGAGTCACACTCAATCAAATCTACAGTGGCATATGAAATGAATGACTCGTCTGAGCCACCATTGTATGTCAAGGGGTTAAACTTAATTATAAATAATTAAAAAATTGTCGAAAGAAAGAAACGAATCATTTTCTTAAAAGTTGAACAAAGAAATGAACATTTTAATGTATCAATTTGCATATAAGAAATTCTTCAAATATGTGGAAAATTTCGAGTGTAAAGGGTTAATCAACACCATCGAGCATTTTCACTAAATAATTACAGGTTGACACGAATGAAAGCAAAACGATTACGAGCATCATAAGAAATGAAACGGGAAATGGAGCATTATCGCTTGAATTTGTTGCTTGCGAATGATTAATTAAAACCGTGGCAGCGCGAGCAAACCGGGAAACAGGTCAATTATTAAGAGCGATGTATTACAGGAATTATAAGTAATTGAATCACATTATAAAACTAAATGGAGCGCGAGTATTTCATCGCGTGGCATTTGTAAAGCGTAAATAATTGAATAAACATGTAACGTATTAACAACCGGCGTATTAATCCGTGGAACAGCTCAATTATTATCTGGAACAGCGTTGCGGGGCGCGATATAGAGTTACTCTTCCGCGGAAGGTTGGAACGTGCAACAGGATGCGATAAAATCCGAGAGGATAATAATAATCGATAGCCTGGCTGTCGCGACGGAGATTTTAATCGGCGCGCATCTCCCAAGTTTCCGTATGTACTTATGATAATTACGTTTAACAGGTAGATTAGTCGCGAATTACACCCACCAGTTTCCGAGACGATCGCGCGAGTTCTTGACCTTGGTCAATCTGAAAACTCATCCTCGAACAAATTGTAAACGGTCGGGCGGACACGTCGCACAGCGGCCCGGATCGCGAACAAGTTGACCAAAATCCAATTTTCCAAGTATAGATTACTTTTTGATATAATATATTTTTTATAGACACGTCGAATTATATTGAAAAATATTCAACCGTAAGTGAATCCCCTTTCAAATTTAGCGAAGTAAAATTCGAAGCACGTTCAACGTGTCACACGATGTTTACGCGTAAACGTTGCTATATCTAAGTGTTACATCTTTCAAGTACATTCTTTAAACATAAACTTTGCACTTTTCTTATGATAATTGAGACTAAATTTAGCTATGTAATTCTTTCTCCGAGATATATTTTCAGAAAACTATAGTATACCAAAGTTTATGAAAATCAGAGATCATCTTCGTATTTCGGTCAGCTTTTTCACGTCGGTTCTACTACGAATTTCACGATTCTACTTTTACGTACAAGTCGCGAATAACCCATTCCCATTACGCTTTTTCGGCGAGATTCTCAGCGAGCAAAGCACACGCTAACGCAACTAATAAAAACTGCGTTTCAGCTACCGAGAATCTCGAGAAACCTGCCGGAATCCATAAAAAAAACACTGAAAAAATCTGACCGGAAAATCGTAATGGGAATAGGGCGTAAAGTTTCGCAATAATCGTAAAAGAGACTCGTAGCCGACGTAAATAAAGCAGTGAAAAATCGTCGATACGATCGACGGGATGCCATCGGATTTAAGTCGGCAAGGGGAAACATCGTCGAAAAGAGAACGAGAAAAAAGAAAACAGTATGCATGGAAAGGGAGTAAAGGACTTAGGAAAGGTCGCGCGTCTGCGCGTTGGCGCATATTCTAGAAAGAGCGCGTCGGTTCATATACCCGCGTTCGTAGACGTTTAAATCGGTTTCGAAAACCCGTTCGCATCGTGTGCGTCGCGTCACGCAAACGCAGCGAGAACAATCAGCGGTATGAAAATTTCGTAGGTAACGGCGCATGGAAACTGCGCGCCGGCGACTACGCAGTTTTCTAGAATCATCGCTCGAGCGCCGCGGCGCGTTGGTTCGACGCTTGTAAATGCACCCGTCGCCGCCGCCGATCAGGTTCGATTCTAGGCGGTAAAACGCGCGAGCCTCGTTTGAAAATTGGATCACCGGTGATCGATGGTGGGAATTGCGTGTCCGAACGAGCGCGCGTCGCCATATGCGGGCAGAGCCGCGTAATGTCAGGTTAAATACTCACGTCTTGTAACGAGCCTCTCCGAGGTTGTCGTCGGGGACGCGGTACGACGTCGTCTCGCCTGATGCTCACCGAACCACGGTTACATGTATCCGTTGATGGACCAGTTTTCTTCGTCCCGTCCACTTCAGTCGCGATTCCGATTTACTTGCATATGACTCCGTCGCCCGGCACTGACACGTGAACGTATATATACAACCGGCGACGATACGGTAAATTGTCACGAATGGTAGCCCCGATGAACTCGAGTTTTCTTAAGCACTTGTGTATCTCGTCACCAGGTCTGTGTTGTTTACGAGTCAACACGTAAACGCTGCTGCTGCTGCTGCTGCTGCTGCCCGTCGTCGTTGACGGGCAGACGGCCCAAAACGAATTAACGAGGGAACGGATTAAAATCGCAGTTCCTGATCGATTCCCGATCCTCGTACAAACGCACCCGGCAGAAACTAAGACGTTTGCCCTCGCGGCACGTATGTAAACACACAATTGGTTCGAGCGTACGGGGTACGATGCGAATTACTATGAATCGATTGTGACGGAGCGCGAAGGAGAACTGTCGGACAGAAACCCGAGGTCTATGCGTCTACGATACCTCGAATCGCCGCGGCGAGCCAACTGACACTGACAGCCGCGTTCAACTCAGTCGCGCACGCACTCTACCTACCACCACTCCGGCGTTCCTCTTACCGTGCCTCGGCCCCCCGCTCCAACCGTACGAGAGACCAGGAGCTTATACCACAGCCGTTTTCATACGTAGCCCAGCTCCGAGAGAGACTTGGCATCGCTGTTAATACCGGATTTTACCCTTCTTCGAGCCGCTTTACACGCGCTCCTGAGTCACGATTCGGCTCCGATTTTTACGCGTGCCAAACGCACACGCTCGTGCCACGAAAACCGCCGCACAGTGGTCCGGGTCGCGAAAAAGCTGGCCAAAATATGAAGGTGATCTTTGATTTTCATGAAATTTGGTATACTATTGTTTTCGAGGTCGCTGGATTCGAATCTGAAGTCGAAATTGCGAAAAACAGAATCATGACTTCAAAGTATATGTCGTAAATAAAGAAAAAATATTGACTAAGCTTAGATGTAGTATCCATAACATCATTCAGGGCGCGCGCCTATAGGTAGAAATATGTACTTTAACAATGGATATCTTAAAATATAGCGAAAAGTAGCAAATACTTTTGTTTGGGTCTCGTAGTCCACATGTTCCTTTTACCAAATTAGCCGGTGAAATCTTGTGAGCAACATAAGTATATCTCTAACGATCCATAAAAGTTCAAGCGAAATTTATGGTATCTTGGGGAGAGAATTATACAGCTAAATTTAGACTTAATTTATTAAAATAAAATAGAATTAAATTATTTCAGCGCAATTTTTTCGTACACGCATGTCTCCCTGCAATTTCCTGTTGAAATAGCCAACGTCCAGAATCTTTTGGACTGCAAACGGTTAAATAAAATGTAACTCCGTCGCCTGTAACGAGGTAAACCTCGAACGATTTAGTTTTATTCCAGCCGCTGGGAAAATTGCACGGAGGAAAATGTACAATTTAATCCTTATCTGACCGTTACGCAACGACGTCGACGATTTCAACCGTGTGCGCGCATCTGTCGGCGTATTATCTTTTTTGCCCGCGAAAAATCCCCGTGACATTTCATCTACGAGCCGGTTTCCGGTGTGCGCGCATTTATCGTTGCACACACACACGCGCGCGCGTATGCAC
>SHCU01000271.1:69461-86010 GCA_004307685.1 Ceratina australensis | reverse complement strand
AGGGACAAGATCTTTCGAGCAGTCGTGTACCCCCGAGTCCAGCCTTGTCCCTTAAAGTTTTGGTCGATTTACTTGCACGAGTTACGTCGAGTGGATTCAGTTCTGTGACATGCTATTTTCTAGCATAGAAAGTGTATTTATAAAATGCATGTTTACACATATGAAAACGTTACACGATGCGTGTACAATAATGGATTTACAAAAGACGTTCGTTGTGTTACAGCCTTTAAATTACGCATTAACTCTTAATTCAGTTTTTTAACTTAACATTTTAATTTAACGAGTTTTAAAGAAGGCACAAAATACAAAATAGTTTATCCGTTTCGCGATATTCAACAATTTTTTAGTGATTGAACGATGCTTAATAGTAAAATTACTCTTTATTATGATGATGAACATTTTACATTACGGCTGCTATTTAATATTCAACCGAATATCATAGACATCGCAGAAATTACACTAAATGTCGCAAGTGATAATAGCTTTATGGAGAACATAATGAGATATGATTACGGATGAACCAAGAAAGAACGAACGAATCGCTTTGATAAAAAGACATAGAAACGCTAATTCATTTTTTTTTCTTCTCGACACATACTTCTTTTTCCTGTTACAGACATCGTGATAACATCATAAAGAACAAATTGTTCACTCCAATTTATACAAGAGTCTCTGTTCGACCGAAAAAACAGTAGTCATATAATCATCTTTACTAGTCAAATTGCAACTCGTAACCGATACACGATCCGTATGCGAATTATTAGAGTGAAAATAAGACGCGAAACTAACTACTTGTTTTTTACGATCCTGTGTGTACTCGCACAAATTCCTTTGATCGAAAATTTTTTTCAAAATCTAATCAAAGTCGTCCTGACGAAACAACGCGTCCAGTCGCAAATTGTATCGAAAAGTAAAAGTTCGATCGAAAGCTGTTTACGCGCTGTTTCCCTGTTACAAGATAGTTAAGAGTATTTAATAACAAGAATGGTTGCGCAACTATCTTCTTTTCTCCTAGCTCGTAGCTACATTTAAGAGATATTAAACGTTTAAGTTTGCGTAAAGATTAAAAATTTCAAATATCGAAAGAACGAGAACCGTGTGAAATAAGATCTATTAATACTTGCTCGTATGATACACTCTTATCCGAACCGTATCTAATTCTGAGTAGCAAATTTTTAGAGAACAGCATTGGTTGCATTCGACAAGTTTAAAAAAGAGACAAAGTTAAACACCATCGATGAAAGAAGAGACAGAGGCAGGGTCCTCCTTCGCGTGGGCCATCACCCGTTGGGACACATTCGAGTCAATAAATACTCCAACTTGAAAAACTTTTTAGTGCATGCACGTAGGCTCAAAGATTTCCGCAACTTTCGAGCGAGCCATGCTACAACGCATCGCTCGCCAGTTAATCGTGGCGCAGATTAAATTTTCATGTTTACCTTAGACTTACATTAGTAACTTTCCTAGCTTTAAGATGCCAATTACGTGGTGAAAATTTGTCTTTTCTTTAACTCTCTTTACCTATATTAAATTATATCGGTATTTTTTATTTATATATATATATATATATATATATATATCACTCCCCAGTCTCGCCGTCAATTTAGTAACGTAGGTACACATTTGTCAACAATCACTCTGCCTCACACCCGCCTCATCTACGTAGCTTCAAATTGTTCTTAAGCGTGACACTAAATTATGCTGGCTTTTGTGAACCCTTTTTGCCAATCAATGACTTGTGGATATGTGGAATAACACCTGCGACAAAACGAAGAGTCATTAAAACCGTTTTCAACAACGAATATGAAACGGAACCGTCAAAAGATTTACCTCCTCCCGCGATAGTTGCTTTAATCAAACTATCTAATTCTTCGTCCCCACGAATAGCCAGCTGAAGATGTCTCGGCGTGATACGTTTCACCTTTAAATCTTTCGATGCGTTTCCTGCCAGTTCGAGTACCTGAAGCAAACAACCGTTCTCGTAACATAAACGATCCTCTCTACGTTATTTATTCAACGATGGAATCGCGGCACGTGACGGGACGCATCGTCCGTCCGCCTGGTGTTTGCCTGAAAAAGGCGGGAAGCTCGGCCATGACGGTTCGGCACGAGTGACGCCATCAGCGGACGCTGGTTGGTGATGCCAACGCGTACAGAGCGTTCGACTATAGTCACTTATACAGCGACCGATCTTCCCATTGTGCGTATTTGCGATTCTATCCCTCTCAAGCTTTCTCTCCCTCCCCCTACGTCCTCCCCCCATCATCGTATCACTCTCTGTCTCCGTTGCTCGTCCACCCTTGCTTTTCTCGCCAGCGTTTTCTCCTCTTTCACGCAGCAGGTATACACACTCTACTCACCTCGGCAGTGAGGTATTCCAGGATAGCCGCACTGTACACCGCGGCTGTGGCACCGACCCGACCATGACTCGTAGTTCGGTTTTTCAAATGCCTATGGATTCTACCGACTGGGAACTGAAAAATAAATAAACGTGTCACGTTTCGAATCGAATAAAAAGCCGAGTGTATCGGTTCGCGATAAATACGCGTCGGTCTTGCGGCGAGGTAAATATTTTCGGGTTAGGACGCGTCTCGCCGTCGCGTAAGTAATGCCTGTTCGGATAACATCGGCTCGGCGCACGGCGTCAGCAGCTTTTCGTACATAAGAGATATACACGAGAGCATCGAGTCATGACACAATTTTTCGTAACGTCGCACGTCCACAGGGTTTTCACGTCTCGATCCCGCGAAACCGTGTTACATCGGACACTGGCCACGGACGAGAGGAAACGGAGCCCGTGGCTACGTACGCACGGTACTGCACACGTAACTTGCTCCTCTTTTACGAAATATCGAGCGGTAGACGATGATTCGGCTTTCCCGAGCTTTCCAGCTTACCACGTAGCTCCGTCGTTCAACAGCGAACGCCCCGTTGTCTTACTTATTATTACGTTTTAAATAATACCGGATGATATATCAATCGGCGTTACAAATTCCACGCTGGTACTAAAATAACTTTTAATAAGAAACGCTTATTAAACGCGATGCATTATTCAACGGCCGATTTTATTTAACGAAACATCCGACTTTACATACTTTCAAAATGCATACACGTATTTATCGTTTACACGTTCGTGTTCGTTAAGAAATCGCGCTGATATTTATATGATATTGAAATGGAACGTACAGTTAAACGTTTTGCCACTGGAATGTTTGAACAAACGATATTACGCTCGCAGCGTGTAGATTATGTTCAAATATTAATGTGCGACGTGTCGGTTGGGCAGGAGAACTCCAGGCGAATTTTGATGGTTCTCGCCGGGTTGAATCTTCTCACCGAAGCCGATCGCGCTGTCAAAGCGATCGGACAGTTGCGCGTCAACAATTTACTTGGAAAAACAATTTCAACGACGAGAGCCGTATCGGTGGCTGAATCGAAAGGCACGGGAGGAGAGGGGGTGTACACAGAGTCAACCGTCTCGTTTGAAAACTTGTGAACGTAGACGTAACGAGTGGACGATTCAATTTGAAAAATAATCTGTTCAGGCGAGGTTCACCGCGGCGATTCGACGCGAGACGTGTAAATCGGGGTCGAACGAATCGCTGTCACTTGTTTTAATCCCAACGGGAATCGAGAGTCAGTCAAAGAAATGAACTGTTCGTCGGGTGCCTGAAAACGGCACGGTTTTTCGCGCCAACCGTCGCGATTTTAACCTGTTTATCTTGGAAATAATCACGCGTAGCACGTCGTGAACCGATATCGGCGAGACCGTCTGTTACGCGTGTACGATTTCGTCGGGTAGCGAGGGAATAAACTCACCTGTAAGCCGGCCCTCGCTGAACGAGAGACCGCCTTCGCCTTCGCTTTACCAGAGTCCTTGCCCGCCTTTCCGCCAGCCTGTTCAGAGACGAAAATCAGGGTTAATTTGCGTGACACGGGAACGAGACTTGGCCGGGAGGCAGCGTGAACATCGCCGGACACAACGTCGTCGTCATCAGACGCGGATGGCTAAAGGAACCGCTGGAAACTGGCGGATACTCACCATTATCCGACAAGAGCCTTTGCGGTTCACTACACGACAGACTTGCCAGAAGCACAGACGACGCCGTCTAAACGCGGTCCCGCCAAATACACTTGGCGCTGCCGGCGCGTACCATGATTGTGCCACGTGACCACGTCGGGCCAATCGCGGCAGCCCGCGAGGCGAACCGTCGCCATCTGTCGGGACCTGGGCAGCACCACGCGAACGAACGTGTTAACCTGATCCCTCGGTGAGTACGCAACGTTTCTAATCTCGTGTCACCGCTTGAACGTCGCCGTTGCATCGGCCTGCCCTCGGCCCGGGTAATTTTCCACACCGTCCAACTGACCGACGCGCCGTTTCATGCCTGACACCGCTCGTAGTCACACGATTCCGATTTACCAAACGCCGAACGTATGGACTCTTTGATTCATTTACATATATTCCGTATTTCTCGCGTCGACGTCTCGTCATATAGCGGCACGTAAAACAAGCAGTCGTTCGCACAACTGTACCTGATCTTTAACTGGTCTTATTATCTTTGACGCGATATGACAGTACGCGGTATGAAATTTTAATATGAATAATAAATGAAAAGTATTACATCACATCTTTATATAGTTATGACACAATGACATGAAACTTACGATATGAACGTACAAAGTGAAACAACGTTCAGATCTATTTTATCAGACCACCGAAATTGTTCTCCAAAGAAAAGTATTAGCACCGAGGAGAGAATCATAAAGAGTGCCAGATGGGACCTTGCGGCAGAAGAAAACATGGTATAAAACATTGTATCATAGAAAGAGATACTAGAGCGTACTATAGCAGAGATACGTATGAATGTATCGTAAAAGTTGTTAAATTCTGATTAATAAACGAATAAAAATATGTGCCAGAGTAGTCATGCTGTGAGATTTCAGAGATCTGTTTTACGGCGCCAAGCCCCGGTCAGGCCCCTTTTGCCTGCCGCGCTGTAACACAGGGGCTGGCACTCTTTACTAATCTCTCCTCGGTGATATGTGGACACTTATCATGTTTATGAAGTTTATGATATACATATAATGTATACTCTTAAAAAACAATATTTGTTGCTAAATCTTATTACGGATATGTATATAATGTATTCTAACAGTACTAAATTGATAATTTAGTACTGCGTCGCCACCCCATTCACCCGATTTGAATCCCATAGAAAAACTATGGGATCACGACAGGTTCGAAAACGATGTTCCAAATCTGAAAGACATTTGTGGGAAATCTTAGAATCTGAATGGAACCTTACTAAACGCGAAATGTAATAATGACACAGTTAATAGCCAGAATGCTACGACTAGTATACGCGGCGGTGGGTATGTAGATGAGAAGAAGATATAATTATTTTTTATCATTCTCGGTGAGATATTTAATAAATTATTATTAAAATATGTTCTCCAACACTGTACGAATCGGAATGCATACATGATAATCAAATTTACCAAAGATATCATAACTTTTTTCGGGTAGTTATAAGAATTAAGGAAGTGTCCGCATACTGTTGAGCGGCAGTGTAAGTCTCTTACGTCTTTTATTAGGTTCTTACGGTAGCACCATGCGAGATGAATTTATCGTTGGAGATTTTAAATAAAGTGTATCGTTCTTTATTAAGAAAAAGGCAGTCACATAACAGATATACAAGATTGTTACATATACGTGTGGACATGTGTGCAATATATATATGCATATACGTACGCGTAGGAAACACGTACGTCGTTGCTACGAGGAAAATGCGATCGAGATTCTACTGGGGGTAAAAAAGGAGGGAAATTCAGCGGTATGGATCTTACGACGGTGTTCGTTTACGTATTTAAATATTTGAAAATTAGGAAGTTATATCAAAGAAAAGCAGCGAGCGATCTCCGACGTGCGTGTATCTCTATAATATCAGGGAGCATCGTCTAAAACTGCTGTTGGCACGACCATCAGCGGCACGGGTTGCGATATCGACGAGTCTCCGTGTAAGCATGCGCGTTGCCGCGTGTATCAATTTACGTGCAATTTTTCCCGCCGTTTTCCACTGCCTCGCTGCTCGCTGCTGCCCTTCCCGCATATATGTATGTACATGTACGTAGGTGTACAGGCACCGGAGGTGCCCGCGCCGCGTGTTTACTACTCCCCGTCTTTTTTTCTACCTTCCGTTCCGTTTATCGAGTCGTAACCGCCTTTCATTGAAGTTTTCACGAGTTATTGCTCGAAATTCGCCGCTTCTGCCAGCTGGTCGCATTTATCGTCCAAGTCCTCCTGCGATCATTGTAAACGATATTATTGTCGCACCGTTGCAGTCAGAACGATTTTAGCTGTTTCAATGAATGATAAGAGCAAAAGTAACTTGTACAAAAAATGGTGATATAAATATCGGAAATTTAGCAGTGATACCAGATAGATATCACGGTAAAGCGAGAACTTTTGGGCGTATACGCACGGTATATACGATTTTTAATTAGAAATATCAATTGATTCCTGTCAGTATTAAAGAAATAGCAGTATTTTTTATGTTCGTTCTCTGATTACAGTAACGTAGAAAATTACCGAACTAGTTTCATCGTTAATTACCTCGTCGAGTTGTAAACATTTGCCCCATTCGATCAGAGTAATTTTATGGTCGTTGTCGACGTCGCACGAGTCGAGGAACGGTGCGATGCAATGCTCGAGGGCCATCAGCGGTGCTCGGATGGGGAAGAGTTCGTGCCTGGAAACCGCCCTGTCATGAGGGTGACCATCCAAGTCGCACCACTTCCAAATGGCAGCATTGGTCCAACGCAGCGTGTGGTTCGTTTCCGCTTCGCGTTGCATCTTTAAATAATGCGACGGTAATTCTTCACGATCGGCGAGGTCCCTCATCACGTTGAACAGCCAGTCCCGCATACGTCTCGGGAAATCGGCCATGTCCTCTTCCTTGCACATCTGTCACGAAACAAATAATGACACTTAATTGATGAAAAATACTTTTTAATTATTGTTGTAATGTTCATATTTGGCTCTTTGGCTAATAAATTTGCCGACCACTGGACTAGACGGACCGAGATGTATAAGCTCTCCTGGCTTTTGCTTTGTGGCCGCGAAAATCGGTGAAATAAATAAAATAAATAACACTTAAAAATTAACGAATTTAATACTAAGAACGTGTTGGAAAAATAGTTTACGTTATTACTTTTTTAGTTACTAGTTGCTTAGTAATAGATATTTATATCTGTTCAAGCGCAGAGATCTTTCTTATACATATTTACATGTATTATGTCCCGTCCTTCAATTTATGACGCTCGTATGTCACGATTTAAAAAAGTGCAAGCACAGACATGGAGTTACAATGAAATCATCCGCACAATCGAGTCAATTCCAACGATACAGCGGAAGATAAGGTATATGTATGTATGTACGTGCAGTACTTCTGGTGACGAGTATCCAATTTATCGGTCAGTGATAACTAGGTAGCTATGTTTCGTTTTAAATTTCACGACGAAGCTGCGTAGACGCTTACATTTGTTTTCACTTATTTTTTATTCATAATCATTTTGTTAATTTTATCATAGGAAAAATTATTATTTTATTAATCAAAATTTGTATCCGTTCCTTAAAAATTTTAATTAACTATGAAATCCCAAGTGCCTAATTTGCGATTTAAATCGACAGGTGACCGAGGTGACGATGACGCTGACCGTACGAATGTTCTGAATTTGATTTCTACACGTAGATCGAGTCCTATTAATGAAGTTGATCAGTTTCGATTTTTAGATACCGGTAATTTAGAGAAGTCGACACGCACCAATTTCTTGTAAATACGATTACTCGTTTTGTGCCACGAGCCAATACTTAAGCATGTATGCGCATACATATTTACGTTTGTTTGTTTGTTGGTTTATTCCGTTTTTCTCGATTTTACATATAATCAGGAGGGCCAGAGGCTGTGCCTGTATAGCCCGAACAATGATGCTTACGTGTATGTACACGGTACACTTACGGGCATCTGTCTGCATTCGCCGTAATATTCGATGTGAACATGCTGATAATCGGAGCCCCTGCATCTGGCGTCGCCGGTGTCGCAGAAACATCGTGCCTGATAGACCTCGCAATCGCTCCCGAAAGTTTCATTGTAATTAGTGCAAACTTTTCGCCTCGGATCTACCTCTTGATCGCACACCTCGACGCAGACGCATTCAGCCGTCTCTTCGTCCACCGCCTGAAACAAAATCGAATGGATCTCGCATTGAACAGACACGTAAAAATTTCGAGCTTTTCACGTTTAGAACGCTTTACTTTAGACTTGAAATTGCTCGCCCGATTCTCTTTTTATTGATCGACGCGAAGCTCTCTTTTTTTTGCAGGTACCGAAAGAACTTTTGCATCGACCTGACGCATAAAAGCATTAAATTATTTTATTATTCGACGCATCGGCCAACGCGCCAGCAAGTTTCCTCCCTCCCTCTCAAGTTGATAGTCACTTTATTCGCGACGATAATGGAATTATTGTTGCCACCGACGAACCTTGCAAACTCGTCCTGCGCCGCAATGTTTATCCAAGCACGGGTCCATACGGAGCAAACTCTCCCGCTTCGATCCAACCTCGTTTCTGCCATCTTCGACGGTGACCTCAGCGTCCTCCGATGCCTTCTCGGCTATTTCGTCAGCCTCAAGCATGTTCATGACCTCATCTTGAACGCTGGCTTCCGTCGTCGTCGTGCGGCGACGATGAATCTTTCTTCGTCGCTGCAAATTGATCGTTTACGATCGGTCAAACATTTTCCCAGCAAATAGTGCCAGGCCGGTATCAAGCATTTTTCTAATTAAGCGTATCAACTTTCAAAGGTACTCTTATATCGTTATTTCTTGTTTGTCACTTATCAATAATATCAGTGAATCAAGCGAAACGATGGCATGGCACACAGCGTTTTTCTTCGTATTTGTTCCCCTAATAACTCACCTGAGCCGAGACGTCTACCAGAAGGGACACCAACAGCAACGCGAATAAGAGCAGCTTCAGTTTGGTCCGCATTGCGATTTCTGCGACGGACGATCGATCGTTAAGTACTTAATTTCGTTAGAAACAGTTTTGGATCATCGTTAATTGGATACGCGCAAATCGAAGACGCTTTACGATTTGCTCGTACCAAAGGTAACGAAGAGAAATTAACTAGATTGACCAAGGAAATCATTTTGACTGCTTGTTAATTTCAATTAGAAAAAAAATTATATATATGATGATACAATTTCTTAGAAATTTTTTTTATTGTTAACCCCTTGACGTACAATGATGTCTCTGAGACGTCATTCATTTTATGTGCCATTGTAGACTTTGACGTTTCCGAGACGTAAAGAACTGTATTTGGCTAATACCGCAACATCATTGTATGTCAAGGGGTTAATAATATAAGAATATAATATAAATAAATTTCTCTACGCATTAGTTATTCTTTTTCAATAAAGTCATTTTGACTGCTTTTGAGCAGTATAGATACAGACTAAGTTTCAGTCTATCTAGTGTTAAAGGGAGTTCGCGTGCCACGGCTCGGTTAAAAAATTCACGGAAAATCTCATAGTATAAATGTGAACGAACCGAAACGTGCAAAAAAAAATAAGCAAGTTATACAATATTTAGCGAGATAACTCGATGGAATGTTCGAGCGACGTGTTTTAATTCCCGACTATAAATGTTCGGGTATATTCCCATTTTGCGAGTCAGCTATATTTCCCAACTATGCGCTTTTTACTTAAATTCCTTCAGGAACGAATCGCTGTGCTAAATTTAGTACGCGGCATATGGCTTTCGTCGGTTTATCCACGCGAATGAAACGGATACAAGCGAGTAAGTATAGAGATCGTGTTGCTCCGATGGTAGAACCCTCAGAAGTAATCCACGCGCTACGAACGCGCCGCTGTGTCAATCGAATCTTTATAAAACCAAGAAGAAGTGAAATGAGAAAGAATATTTTTACGTATTAGGAAATGGTTTATGAAATTAAGACGGCACGGAATTGCTTTTGAGAAAAAGACTTGGTTTATTCGAGAAACTGCTCTAACTACTCTAAGAAGACCTGCACTGTATCGAAGCCAGAATTCGACTGACCAGAAAAAGAAAGTCGGGTGAAAAACCCATGTTGAAAACTATACATAGAAAATACACTTTCTCTAGTTAGACCCTTTCCCAAGTGAAGGATCGCAGACCTTCAATCCTTGACCTAAGGATCATTAAGCTAATTTTTGCAGCTTATTTTTGCAGCCCATTATTCCAACATTACGTCGTTGGAAGAACGTAAAAGGGATGTTGCAGCTACTTCCACTACTCGTGGCGATACAGGACGAAGTGGACTCCGAACGACTCGCGACATACTCGATTAAAATGATGACAGAGTACGTACAGAAGAGTAATGTGGGCGTTTACAGTCTGCAGATGAGTTCGATGCGACCTTCGCTTCTCATCGATTCGAAGCAACGAAGACAGATTCATAAATAGGCTTTTATCATCCGCAATTGCTCCGAGAGACCTACTCGAACGTCTATTCGCGAGCGCGAAGAATCGAAGGAACTCTCATTCAACTTGTTACGAACATTTTGTAAAGAATCGTAATTTCCGAGTATCTGGGTTATCGCTTCGTTGCTCCTATTAAGGTCTCGGAGATTTATCGTCGGTCACGCTAACCGACCTGACGTATCAGAGAAAATTTTCAACCTAATCGTAAGTTTCACGCTGTACCACCGAGAAGAAGTGGCGAATCTCACGTATCGATTCGGTATTCGAAAGTAATTTTCAGTTCATCAACTGGACATGGAACGCGAGCGTAGGAAACGGCTGTGCTGTTATTCTTATCGCTTCTCTGATCGCGGAGCAGCGCCCACGAGATCGCGTAATCGCCGTCATTCGAATTTCCAAGAAACCGGGCACAATCCCATAAAGTAAACTTTTTCCCCCGCTCGCCGAGATCTCGTACTAAAGTTACCGAGAATCATTTTAACGACCTCGTTTTACCTTCTGGTGTCTCCGCGGCGATGAGATCAGGTCTTCCTCGAGAGTTCGAACCGAATCGGAAAACACGGTACCCGCGACTGTTCGCAAATAACTCTTACACAGGGAACTGCTCCGCGCAGCGAAATTGATTTGGATATCGTATGTCGCGAACTGCAGAAATTCGAGATTTCCGCGCTGCGTCGCGTTAACGAATCTATCTGTCGAAATATCCTCGTGAACCAAATCCAATTAAGTGCGTTGCGTGTCCTATAACTCTGCGTCGTTGTAACCGTGGACCAGAGTTTATCGAGGCCGATTTTTCTATCTTCGCGTTACGCACGCTCATATCGTTGCTCGATAAATTCTCTCCCAAAACCCGGCAACACTTTTTCTCCCTACAGCGTGCATGCAGCCGGTCGTTTGTTATCGTTACTCGTCGTTCAATTATCGCGTGGCTTCTACGCGAACGTACCCCCGAACCGACAAAGATACCGATACTTTTTTTTTATACTCGAGAGGATGTTGGACTTCCGTCCTCGGGCTTCCTCTCTGTCTTTTGCAACGAGATAACAGTATTATCTACCGTGTTCTTGTAAATGTTACTCGTGCACGCCGGTAAATAATAAAGTACTTCCAATCGTACAAGTCGAGACCTCGAGTTCAACGATTGACAAAGATCTTCCGCGTTGCGAGTTTCAATTGATCGCGAACAAACTTTTTAATAAGCTACGAACGCTGACTCCAGAGAGATAACTGACTCTAAACAAACGTGTAACGTTGTCTAACGTCAATATCGGTCGGCGACGAGTCGTCGATATCGAATAAAAATTCTTTGATTCTGCAAGAGCTCGTGTTTCGGTTGCGCGACGAGCATGCACATGTGCATATATATGTATGTACGTGTTTACCTGAGCGTTTTGTTACTTTCGCTGATCGCACCGGTGCCTACGACGCCTTATCCTTTCTCTCCCCGGCCGTTTTTCGAGAACGAGTTCAAAAGATCCCTCCGAATCGAACGCCGGACCGCTGGACTGTTACTGACGTTACTGACTGCGCGGAGAAACAGCCGAGCCTTCGGTACAGCTGGCCTCCTCCGAGCCTCCTCCATATCAGCGAGCAGAGATGATCTCATCGTTCTTCTCTCTTCCGACACCCCCGTTTCATCTTTCTACCATGCGCATTTTTTTTTTCTCTTCTCGGCCCTCCGCTCGGCTTTTACGATCAAGTCCCTCCGCGATTGGTTACGTAACGCGGCGCGTAACCAGTCCGTTACGCGCCTCCACTCTTCGTTTCCAGCGATCCTATTTGTGTCGAACGACATTAATCGAGACGCGTCGCTTGCGCGTGCATGTTTTCGAGTTACTCACGCGCGCTGTTCCTTTCGTAGGAGCAAGCTCGTTAAGCGTGATCACAGCTGACTTTAGACCTAGCCATGCTGAGAGATTTGACAACGCAGCAATGGCGAACTTGGGAGTCTTACTTTCTGAAATGACAGATTTCTTCTCGGTATTACAAGTACTGTCTTTTTTAACATATAATCATGTTGATTTGTAATATTTCATATGAATTACGTATAAGAAATATATAAAGTTGATAACTGTGTAAACAGAATAATACGAGTGTCTCCGGTGTTAATATATGCGTTATAAAGTTTCTGGAGCCTCGGAAGAGTTCAGTGTTGTGACTCGTTATATGTGAAATATTTCCTGGATTTTGAAGAAAATTCAAATGTCCGGGATCGCGGAGTATAAAGAGTATATAAATATCCGGGATAGTCCGGATAGCGACAATGCAATTTCTGAAGTACCGAGCAGCGAAAAGCATGATTTTGCTTTTCGCAATTTCGACTTCAGATTCATTTAGCGCCCCTTTAAACATTTATATATCAAATTTTGGCTGATTTTGACTTATTTTTAACATGTGCGATCCTCATTTTTAAGCCGCCAATTTGTTTTTCGCAATTTTAATTTCAGATTCGAATTCAGCGTCCTCGAAAACAATGGTATACCAAATTCTGTGAAAATCAAAGATCATCTTCATATTTTGGCCAGCTTTGTCGCGATCCGGACCACTGTGCGGTCCTTCCTCTGTATACGTAGAGGGAATTCGATTGTATTCTTTTTGTCGTACGAACCGAAGCGAGCCCTTGGCATCTTCCGTTGTCTCGTGACTGCACGCGTGCTGCTCGTAAATAAAATTTGATCGTGTATTTACATAAATTTATTTACCAAAAATACAGAATATTCAAAAGGCGATTCAAGCTCTCCCTTACGATCACGTTCGATATAAAACGGTTCGGTTTTGTTCGAAAAGAAAAGAACATGACTCGCGCCAACATCTTCTGTACGCCCTAGTTTTAATTCCACGGAAATAAAAAAATATACCAAAAAAACAGTATGATGGAACACTGGATCCTCTTTGATTCGATGTCCATCGAACTGTTCCGATAAATAACGGTCAGCGGTCAGGAACAATTGGTACAAAAATGCTTAGCGATTACCTGTACCGATACGCCCGTCTTAATTAGAAAGGAAGAAAGAAACGAAGATGTGATTACAATGTTGCGTGAATTATCGGTAGTAGCTTGCCCGGTGTCACGAGGTTGATCTCGCGAGTCTTTATACGACTAAACGAAGATTATGCTCGAAGTGGGACGAGGTATACGAATTATACTGTGCGAGTTAAATGACAGAGATACACGAGGTAGATGCGTTGCGAGAAATCAGGCTGGCTCAATGATCGAACGTGTGTCCTGAAATCATTCGTCGAACAATTTAGTCCGATATAAACACGTTTACTTTGATAATACTTGGAACCGATGCAACAATAACCGATCACTTGTTCTGTCATCCCGTAAAATACCATGATCGAATCACTCGCGAAGAGATTCGCGGTATCACATGAAAAAAGCAAGGGAACGGAAATGTCGTGTGACAACAAACGTACTCGATTTTCACGATGCAACAACAACCGATCACTTGTTCCGTCATCCCGTATAACACCATGATCGAATCAATCGCCAAGAGATTCGCGGTATCACATGAAAAAAGCAAGGGAACGGAAATGTCGTGTGACAACAAACGTACTCGGCGATACCGATCCCGGAAGGAATCAGTGATAGAGCTTATCTGAATATAATGAACGCGGCGGCTCGCTTAAAATCTATCGCTGCTACCTTAAACGAATCTCTCGCTCAGAAGGCAAGCAGTAAGTATACATGGTAACGTGAAACTGCTCGTTTGCCTTATGAAGATCCAACGCACGGTGTTACGCATATAAAAAATGTGAATTGTACGCCCACTACTAACGTCTAAGAAATCAATTGATCACGAGCAACTCGTCCGGTTTGCGCGTACAGCAGTATCCTGGTCGTTCGAAACCTCTACCATGAATCTCTCATCGTCAGAGTCTTTTCTCTCGTTACATTATCAACCCTTTGCGCTCCGCTGTCCCCTCTCATGGGACATTAACACTAAACCTACCATCAGATTTTGCAGACAAGTATACTATATTGACATTCTTTACATTTGAATGCTATTCGATATTGGTATTAATGTTTTGGTTTGACATCAAATTAAGTTATAGTTACAATTTTAGCAATATGATAAAACGATTTGTGCTTTATTTTTATCGACGAATTTAAGAAGAGTCATTTGACCGTGGTAGGTTTAGTGTTAAAGTTTATTATTATAATAATATAATATATAAAGATTATTATTATCGACGGGGAATTAAATTATTTCAGCGGAATTTGTTGGTACATGCATGTTTCCCTGGAATTTCCTGTTGAAATAGACAACGTCCAGAATCATCTGGAGTGCAAAGGGTTAAAAGTGTGTACGTGCAACGTGTTACCGTCGGTGTCGCAGCTTCATATCGTTCGACCGGATGTCGGCGTATCTGTTTCGACTGATCGGTAAACATCTGCTGTAGTTGAACGAGAGCCAGGAACGAGAGCGAGTCGATCGAATCGTTTGAACGTGAAGTAACACCGCAAACAGGGTTGTACATAATACGCTTAACACATAGACGCACGTACGCAAATGAAAACGCATGGGAGAATGATTCGCGACAATGTTGAAACGAAAATGAATTTTATCGTTGCATCCAAGTCGTTCGGTACATCGTCACCGCGGAAGAAGCAACTTCCCGGGGTAATCCATTCGTTTGATAGTCGAACATCAGATTTAATTAAAAATTACCATCGATCGGAGGTTTTAAATAATTTCGATGTTACCTTCGAGACAGACGATTATATATACAGGTAATAACATCTTCGAACGTTATCGCTACAAGTAAATTATATTCGAGTGTCCGATTGAATGGTGAATCGTATCGATAAATAAAATGATACTAACAGGAGTTTGGTAGTAAGGTAGGTATATTATACTAAATGCAAAAAGTTACAATACATTTGATGTTTCTTTTTTTTTTATCATTTTCCTCTAACATTATTTCTTTTTTTTCTTTTGTAGTAACGTCGACCATGGTACACACAAACTGGCCCGGTAGACCGAAATAAAAATGTATACTACAAAAATTCACAACTTATTGTTTCGCCATCCTCTAATTCTTATATCGTTACAATTATTTGTGTTTCTTTTTCTCATATCCCTTTCTCGCTCATTATAGTTATATTTATATCATTATTACTATTATTATTATTATTAATATTATTATTATTAATCGCTTAGAAACGGAAACATTCACACTAAAAATTTTTCGGAGCTTTCGTTCAGACATAAAGAGGCAGTCTCGCGTGTACGCGCGGCTTCTGAACACTTTGTTTCACGATGCGGTTCGACACATTAATAGTTATTACGTGTTACGTGTTATGCACGCCGATTTATGATTCCAACTAATCTAAAGAACTGTATGTACATTCGGAGAAATTCAAGTAAAACCACGCCGTTTAACCCTTTAACCGAGGACAGACCTCTGTTCGCGTCCACGTCCGAGCATACGCGTTCTCGCAATTTTCTCGATACACGCGAGAGACGCGATACGTACGTTTCAACGTGAATTCCGTCGGTGTATGCACACGCAATGGACAAGCACGGACGAATATAACGTATACCGGCCGTCGAGTCGCGAGAGCGTACGCACGTACATCCGACGTACATGCTCGTCTACTCGTAGGACATGCCTATCGACGTGTACCGATACGCGAGCCTGTGACGATGGTGAAAGGGTTAATAATTGCACCCTCGACGGAAACGGTTCGTTAAAATGCGCCAGGCAAATTTGTTATTCCCTTTAAAACGAAGCCAAATGATTCGGTATCATTGACCTCGCGCGTAAAATTTGCATTCACGGGTTTCATTTGTACATGTGATCGACGCTGAGAACCGGAAGGGAACTTACTATTGTTAGAACGATTTTCGGATACTCGGGTCACGATCGGTGACCACAGGTTGACAATCGTTAACGAGCATGACGCGAAAATAGTTTGATTGTTTAACGAACGGCCAGCTAATTACGCGAAACTACCTCTTTATCTATGACCGGGACGAAGCGGCATCATCGCGACTATGAATAGAAAGCGA
>SHCU01000271.1:34129-59460 GCA_004307685.1 Ceratina australensis | reverse complement strand
AATTCATCAATACGACGTATCATTTTCTTCAATTCACGCATGATTAATTAAGAAGTTATTATTTAACGATCATAGAGAGAACGAACCGCTCATGATCAGCTGGGAAGCATTACTGAGAGGACGAACCGCTCGTTTTGTTAATCCAAGACAAATAATAAGTTCCATCGAAATTATAAATGCCAAAGACACGTCGTGCTGGTCGTAAGAACCAAATTCCAAAACTATTAAAAAAATTATATTATCCTCCTATTCCTGAAAAGTATCCTCTAGGAATAATTTCAAATTCTACAGAAGAGATTTCAGTCCCTTCAGAACAATCTGGGACTCAACAAACAATTCTCAGCACAATCAGCCAAAGCGTCGGTGTGATTGGCAGATTTCGTTTCTAGTGTGGAGCACTGCAGCCAACCGCGACACGTCGTTGTTGGATGAAAATCAAACCAAATTTTACCTATGTGCTGCTGCTACGCATTGTGATCGGCGTACTTACGTGCGACTGACAATGTCGATTCCGAGCAATTATCGTATCGCATTCGGGACAGTTTAGGGATATATATTTATTTCATAATTTTATCCCCTCCGCGTACAATTGAATAATAATTATTCGCTGAATCGCGCAATTACAAGCATATGGTCTGCCATGAAAATATCTTCTCATCCGGCATTGGATGATACCAGAGAGAAAATTTTCTCCGACGATACCTCATTTATTTACATCGATTTTATTTAGCTTTTCTACATGCACCGTGTGTCCTTAACCGTGTACGAACGATAATTATGTACAATGCATACAAACACCTATCGGTTGGGTTTAACCTGGTTTAATAAATGCTTTCCTGCTTCAGAGTTTCCGGGGGAAACATCGCGTCGATTGATCGTAACTTATAGATGGCGAAGAGACGCGGAGTATACGAGAAAAAGTTTGCTCGACAAATTACTGCGTGATCTCCGAATAAGATGATTTATCGATACGTGATTACACGCAACAAAAATCGTCTTCGAGTAAACTTTACGCGTCATATAATTCTCGCGTTTACCGATCAAATTTTCCCCGAACAATTTCCGTTTGAAAATGAATGGACTCGCGTGCATGCATACGCACGTATGTATGTACACGTATCGTCCGAGAAAATTTTTTTTACATTCTACGCAGACGCGATGAAATTATTTATATTTTACAAACATGAAGAACGAGCTCGACGCAAGTCCTTGAGCGTTTTCAATATCTCGAGCCGTGAAATGAAAAGACCCAGGACATTACTAGTTTCGTCTAATTGATTTAATATAATACTTTTATGACATAGAACAGTGTGGATCTTGAGAAAAATACAATATTTTCTTATATCTTTAAAAACCTTATTACGATGTCCTTTTTGTCTAGAATCAAACTATCGTATATAAATATAACGTATAGCTGGTGGAAGAAATACAACGAGATCGTCTGTCACCGAAGCTCTATTCCTCCGTCCTGTCTGTGCTACAAAAAATAAACCGTGTATCGATTCGCTCGAAACCGAAGAATCGTCGGTCGGTTAATCGGACGAATAACGTAGAGAAAATAATTGATAACGGATGAACTTAATAGACGCATGCTTCGGTACACCGGATGATCTTTTACCGTCGCGCTACATTTTTTCCATCGACTATACCAGGCATCCTTGTTGCACGTTTTAAGTAGAAACAAAGAGTGTTAATCGTGTGGTATTCGCGATGCAAAGTGTTTCGTGGCTGAATCAGGAAAATATTCGTTCCGTAATATAAACCCACTAAATCCTCGTGTCAGTCTTGTTTAAATCTAACGCGTAGACGTTTATCGCTATATATCTCGAAGTAATATTGTGTACATATAGTTTTCCAAAAAAAAAGAAAGAGAAAGTGAGAAGAAGAGAATTGAAGTTGTCAGGATCGGTCAACACAAATACAAACGTACGCGGTATATATTATGTACACAAATCGATTTTATTATATCCTATGTCTCTTACCAATAAGGAAGCAATCATCTTTTTACCTCGTTTTACATTTCGCATGATAACTGTAAACAAATCGGTACTTTTCCGTTCTTAATTCCCGTGTTGAACGTAGCCGTGTAAAAAGTACATTGCCTGCTTACTCCTCTATAATGTATCCTCTCTTATTTAAGTTTACCTTTTATAAACAAAATTAAAATAATCTTATTGTTAAAAGTAGGGACGCGTCGGTTATTTTTTTTTCTTTTTTTCAATAGCTCCGAACGATTACTAAGGAACGCGTTTTCTGCCTTTCCTATATCTGCGTTCAAATTATCTCCTATCATCATTTGCTTTCCCGTTTGCACAAAAATATTATTATGTTACAAGTATCTGGCCGTGAGGCAGCATGTACCGTCGATCATACGTTCGCGCGCCATATAGCTCGCGTCTCGCGAGCAACATCTACGATAAACGTATCCAACTCTCTCTCTCTCTCTCCACGATAATACGACGCTGCCCCACGCGCCACGAACGACGTAACGTATCAGCGGTAAAAAAAAAATTAATGATAAATAAGATGAAACACGCGAAAGGGGGGCGGGGCGAGGTGCGGGGACCAATATGAGAGATATGAAACATTTTTCGCTTTGTACAAAAGGGTAAACGATAGATGGAAGAAAGCATCATCGCGTATCTAATTTATACACATATACATACATACGTATATGTATACATATTTATATATCTTTCTTCGGTTTTCCTCGATAATACAGACGTGTATTGCTGCTAGGACGCGAAATGTGAAAATTATTACAGTTTCTGTCGTGACTCCTGATGATTCGTTTTATTTTGCGGCAGTAGTCTGCGTTGTTGATAATCTTGCTGAAAGTGACGTGGTTTAATGGAATGATGATTTAACGAGTTATGAGATTTGTTGTAGGACAGGAAACCTGAAATAAGAAACAGATTCGAACGTTACATTCCAAATTACGCATAGAGGCGATATTAAGAGAGAGCTCGTCCGTTTGTCCGTCCGTTAATTGTTAAAGTTCGAACATTGAATGAGAATTCGATCGGTGGAGAAAGGTAGCGAGAGGTAAAAAGTTACAGATGCCAGAGGAAAGCTATGATGAGACTCACCAGCGGTTACAATGCGAATTGCATCGCGGTCGTAATGAATGATTTCCATTAATAGGGTTGGTGCCTTTGGTTCTGACGACCACCTCCCCTCTGCTTTCCGCCGTAGCCTGAGCCTCCTGAAACAATATCCACGGTGTACGTTAGTCCAGCAACTTCGTTTTCCCCGCATCCCCCGCGTTCGTCATCCGGGCATTTTTCTTTATTTCGTTTTAAAGTGATCAGAGAAACGAGCGACCACGGTTAACGGTCTTTTATCTCGGTGAAATTGCTGCACGCACACTTCTATCAATAACAAAACAAAATGCGAAATAATATATAAAAGATACAGACTAACGTAATGGATATAAACTACGGAAAATCTACATAGAGGCTACAGGCTAAGGTAGTAAGCTGCAAGGCTGCGTTCTGATTTCATACTCTCCCTCTTTCTCCCTGCACACATTTCTGGAATCCTCGTACACGCTGCGACGACTCGTCTGTCTCTACCGGATCGTTGCGCTTGAGATGCTAATCAATACAATTATCTCGAAACAACAAGATTTTTCAGACTCATCTCTCTGCTATCGAGTAACCAGAAATGTTTAAGGGCAGTCGAAGAGGAAAAGTATGAAAGTGAAATATATAAAGATGAAATGAGTTTAGTACGGAGAGTAAAAGCTCAGTATCCCTGAGAAGTAAATCTAACACGCTCTCGTTGCACACGTATACGTATGTGGTACGTGCATGAGGGTGGTTCACGCGGCTTGATAGAACTTTTAAAGTCTGCTCCGTGCCCCTAAACATTCTTCTATTGTACTTCAAAAGGCACTGAGAGCGAGAGCAAGCCACGTGTACCACCCTGCATACATGACGTGTGTAACACGCGAAACGTTTAACTTGGTTTTTCGAACAAAGAAGCATCCTTGAGCGAAGACCCCGTCAAATCTTTTTTTACGCTCAATGACACACGGCTGAAAATTTATTATTCATCTTATTAGTATAAGTATTGGGCGTAAAAAGTTTTAAGTTACATATGCTTACATGTACATGTACACACATACTTAGAAGCTAAAAAAAATTAAGGAGAGAGAGAGAGAGAGAGAGAGAGAAGGCGGGAACAGAGACAAACAATACTGGGAAGCGAAGTAATGATCGACGAAAAACAAACGATATGAATTCAGAAATGAGTAAGGTGGGGGGAGGTTTGCTATGCTAACAAGGTAGAGCAACGTGGGGAAGTAGAAAGGAGAGTAGAGAAGGAACGCTAATGCGTACCTTTACCGCGTGCACCACCGCGCCCACCACTGTAGCCACCATCGTAACTACCACCGCCATAGCCATAGCCGTCTGCGTTTCATGGAACACACGGTACAAGAGACAAATAGGGTCAGTAATTAATGTGGATCGGCAATAATATATCTTTAAGGCATTGTATATCCCCGAAAAAAGTTATTGCCGATTTACGCAAACATATTGCACGAAAAAATTTCGTTCGAACTCTAACATCAAATTGTTCGTTCTTACAACGCATACAGATGAAATTAATTGTAAATTTCTTTTTCTACGAACGACATTTAACAGATCATCTTCCAAAGGGTTCATTGTTTCGTCTCACGTTCAGAATAATGTAAATGCAGAGGCTGTTTAAGACTCTCTAATACGATTTATGCTGCGAGAAATGCTACGACTGGATTACACTACGTTAATATATGGAAGTGACATGCACTTAAATCTCTCCGGGGCACAACGGAACGGTGTAACAGTTTCTCAAACTATTCGCCACGGTCCCGGGAGAAAATAGAGTGTGTGTGCAGGGTCGAACACGCAACTAAACTAATCGAAATTCTGTCTGAGCCAACCGTCGTGTTCTTCGAGGCGAGCACCAGCAAGTTATTAATGTGGGAACGTGAAAAAGTATGGAGAAAATAATTTCACAGTTATTCTTTACGAGAGCAAGGAGATTAAAGTGAACACACGGTTTTTTTAAGTAGAGGTAGAAAAATCGTGCTTGAAATAAATCATAATGAAGTTAACGTGAAATAAGAGTAGAATCAAATTATACTACGGTTAAGGACGATCATCTGGCGGAGTGCGTTAATTTTAAATTGTGAACGAAGTGGTTACGTGAGAAAACATAGAAGTATGCGAGAACATGCCCAACGGGGGACGAAGGGGGTTGGATAGGGGTGGACGTGGTAGGGACTCGAAAGCGAGGAACGAAGGTTTGATATATTATATTATACGACATCGTTCTGTGTAGTTTAGCTTTAATGTTCTCTACACATCTTAAGATCACATATAATCATGTTACAGTGATTGTATGAGGCGTGGCCACGGCGATTCTGTAAGTTACTCGTACGCGATCAAATAAAAGAAATAGAGAGACGGAGAAAATAATCGATTTATTTCACAGATTCACTGACATGTCCATATCAGTGAACGTATGAAATACTCTTCTATGCTCATTTCTACGACAATTCGTTCTATCCGCGCATATTTGAAAGAATCGATCAATCAATCATCNGCTCATTTCTACGACAATTCGTTCTATCCGCGCATATTTGAAAGAATCGATCAATTAATCATCGGTTATCAACTTTTCGTTAAAATATACTAAATTCGAATGAAATCCAGTTCTGGTCTTCACACATTCACTGTTACATGTTACATGTTGTCGTTTTCTCGAATTTTTCACGTCGCCTTCGCGTGTATGTGTGTGTATGTATATATGTATAACATATATGCATATATACGTTAAATATTAATAAGGCATCGAAGAATGTAAATTAGGATGTTGTTAGAATTAGTACGTTAGTCGATCACAGCTTGAAAACAGCCAACCCTCTGGAAGTAGGGATTTACTTTTCGGACTATGTCTTTCCTGTTAATCGCGTTGAAAATTTCTTGTTATCGATGAAGGTTAAACGACACAAATGACGTGTAGTACAATGTCGCTGTTTCCGCAAAGTGTTGTTCGTCAAAGTCAAAAAAGAACATAATCCGAACGTAGTTCCTACACAGTTGAGCTGCTGGTTTACTTCCATGTATAACCATGGTTCCTCGATATGAATTTCAAAAGAATATATATACGCGTATGTGTGTATGTGTGTGCGAAAGGAAATTATTTCCAATTGTATTTTAGCGATATTAGTTGAAAATAAATTTGGACGATACGAATAATCCCGTAAATGAGAATATCGCTGACTTGCCTGCAAACCAGCTCTCAATCTGCAATGTTTGTTTCAATTTTAGTACATCACATCAAATTATCATCTTATGTAAATTATTTACATTTAATACCAATATAGTAATACGCGCAATATCGTATTAAGATGATGTGAATTTACATAGAAAAAATAATAAATAATTTCCTCTATAAGATTTTTATACTTAAAAGCAAAATGTTTTATAGGAGGTATGGATAATTAAAACTTCGTGTCAGGTAATTTTGGAAACGTATTTCGTCTGATTGTTATTCTCAAAGTCCCGTCCCATATGTATGCGACTCGAAACGTTTGTTAACTTTTCTCTTTTAAAACCGTTACTCGATCTGACTGATACATTACTAACGACTGTACGATCAAACAAGATTTGTTCAATTCAACCTTTTAGCAGAATGAGCTCTCAGAATGAAATTTGAATTTTACTTTCAAAATTATTTTCAAAATCTATTGTAATGTCATCTCCGTTACACGGCCTTCCATCGCTCGTTGAAAATTTTTGACCAAATCTAAGTACCGAATTAAAGATTATAAAAAGATTTAAATCGTTAAAAATAGTTTACATTACTCGAAAATAAGTTTATGCGAAAGATATATTATGTACACCGCGTGCATGTATGTACGCGCGTGGATAGCAAGCAAATCGAACTAGAGACTTTATTACTATTGTTCGTCTGCCGAATACACTGGGACGGTTAGCAGCGGCAGACAGCTTCACGTCTGCTATTGATTATCATGGAGAAAATTAACTAAATCGTTCAATGTGACCCTACACAGCGATAAGCGCGTGTAAGTCTTTCTCTTCTTTTTTTTTTAGTAATAATCAATAAAATTACCGTATCCACTGTAGTCGTAACCACCATAGCCGCCGTACCCACCGCCGTAATAATCGTAGCCTCCTCCGTATCCATCATAGCCACCGCCATAACCGCCTTGGCCGTAACCGCCGCCGTATCCGCCCCCGTAGCCACCTTGGCCCCAGCCGCCTTGGCCGCCGAAACCGCGTCCTCTGCCGCCCCTGCCGCCACGGCCGCCGCGACCTCCGGCACCACCTCGCATGCCTCCCATACCGTCTGGTTTGGGTGTCGCCTTCTTCACGTCGACCTGTGATCATCGACACGATCGGGTAAAAACTAACTTTATTTCGCGTCCCTGTGAAATCTTCTACGTCGCCGACTTGTACGACTCGAACTTACCTCTTTGCCATTGATCGTCTGCTTAGGAGTTTTCAATAATTCGTTGACCACTTGTTCGGACTCGAAAGTGATGAAGCAGAACCCTTTCCTCTGGTTCTTTGTCTTGTCAAATGGCATCTCTGCATCTACGATCTGTAACAATAGAAATTAGACAATTATTATTTTTTATTAACTAGTTAACTGCATTCGACGTGCATACACGTCAGTCTAAATGTCTTTCGATTAATATTGATAATCTATTTAAATGAGACTCGAATAAAACAATTGATGTTATTATAACATCGCTCATATCAATTCTGTAGCTGTTAGAGTTTATTGAATTATTTTAAAGCATTCAAAGTATTAGATTTTTTATATATTTAAATTAGTAGAAAATAAGATTTCTAAAATTAAATGCCGCACTTAATGGGTTAACGACAGATACATGCCCGATGCAGGCGAGTCAAACTTTCAGGGTCACGAGAAGTGTTTTCAGAATGGTCATTTCCGATGAGACACGGATAGAGGACACGCTTGACGCACGCGTTCCGGTGCTTACCGTTCCGAACTGCGAAAAGAAGTTTTTGATATCTTCGTCCGATAACTCTGTAGAAAGGCCACCAACAAATATCTTGCCGTGCCTAGCCTTCGCCTTCTTAGGATCAACCTTCTTGTTGTTGATCACGTGATCTCCAACTTGCATGATCTGAAAAGGTAAAACTCTCGTCAGATCTCTGATCATTTAGAGTAGTCACGTTCGACCGGCGTGTAATTTCGTTTCAGAAGTGGTAATATCTTCAAATAAAAATCAGTAGCAGAACTGGAAATAAGTATCATCACATGGAACAGTCTTTGCCTCGTGCCGTTTGTGATTAAACTGGTTTATCGTCGTACCTTGTCAAGCGATTCTGCCTTTGCGAAAACAATGAAAGCGAACCCTCGCGACCGTCCGGTATTCGGATCCGTCTTGACATTGATACTTTCAATATCTCCATATCTGCCAAAATGATCCCTTAGTTCCTCTGGAAAAAAAGAGAAAAAACGCGAACACGATTAAACAAACTGTTTCTAATAATTTGACGGTGGAATCGTCTCGTCGTTCGAATGTGGAATAGAAAAGCTCAGTAAGAAATTTTTCTCATAAGACCTATGTCCTCAGTAGGTGTCCTAAGGTTCTTTATCATCATAGCATTGTGTAAGAAATAACAAATGAATCATAGAGAATGAAAGGTAGTACTCACTGTCTGTAGTTTCCCAGCTCAATCCACCGACAAACAATTTCCTACAAAAGAAAAATAAGAAGAAAATATTTAAACGATGCTTAACGGTTTAGATTAACGATTAAGATTCGAATAAAACAATGAATTTACGTAAAGATATAACTGAACGAAGAAAGCGATATCTGACGTCGAAATTTACTGTTGAATCTCTATAATTTGCGCGCTAGTGCACGAACCAAACTAGAATGTGCTACGACTATTTTTTGTAACTGTTATCATAGAGAACTAATATTATTAAATAAAAAGTGAATGTACCTATCATTTAAAGAATCCTGATTACCCCCAGTCGACCTGCAAAGCAATGTAATCAATTTTATTATACCGATCTTTGTAATTGATATTTAATTAAAAACTAAGGTTGGTAAGAAGCAAAAAGTTGAAATTTTTGTCACAAATTATTTCCATTTTACATTTAAAGGGAGTATGACATGACCCCTGGAAAAATTAGAATAAGAGTTAAAATATAAAAAATTTAGTATTGGCAATATACAAGATATGCAATAGAGACCAGTAGCAGAGTAGTGTGTATCATCTCTCGTTTGGAAAAGGGGTAGTAGAAGTAGTAGTAGTAGTTGTAGTAGTACTGGATAAACTTTGAAAAACGCTTTGGTAAGGAATCTTATTCAAGAGGTAAGAATGTGTGCAATTTATTAAATATTTCTTATAAATATAAATATATAGAATCAAATATAAATACAATCTATAATTGATTAAGTGACCTACATTAATGTCTACTTTAAAATTTTGAATAAATATATATTTATTTATATATATATATATATAGATCTTCGCGGGAGCGAGATTGTGTTAATTTGACGGCGGTAATGTAAGAGGAGCATACCATTCCTAGAATAAATCAACTCACTGACACTTGTTGTATGAAAGGTACGTGTTCGATCCTTAACAAGAAACATAGATAATTATGTGAAACAACCATGAGAAGACTGCATTGCAACGCACCAGACAGACCTTGTTTCGAACTTCTGACAAATATGTATAGACGTAATCAACAAAAAAATGAAAGGAAAAAAACTTGGAAAAAAAATCGATAGATATGTAAAAATAAATATGCATCGAGAGAGCAGAGTACTTTTCACGACGTTCATGTGAACCCGAACAATAGCTTATAACTCCAGTTGACATACACAGCTGCTCCTAAAGGAAATAACATTTAACTTTTCCAAGTTGAACTCTGACTGCTGTTTGGCCCAAAGAATTGAGATATGTAGATAGACTGCAACTCTATTAAAAAGCTAAAAAAATTGTTTCCATATTACAACTTAATGATGGTCACTTGACGGTTACTTTTCAAATCAATCTATATGCACATATCTGACGTTTATTTACTTATTTATTTATTTATGTATATATATCTGTATACGTATATATATATAATGTGTCTCCCTCTATCTCTCCTCTCTCTCTTTTTCGTCTATTCATCAGCAAAATATTATCTGTCTCAAGTCCTGATATATGTATATATATATATAGTTTTTCAGCCTTTTCGTATACTCTATATAGGTACGTAACAACAAGCTGGAATATATATATATTTTTTTTTCACTTTTCTGGCAGTGTGATGGTAAGTAGTTGTCTGTACTTAGATCGATCTTTTCATATAAATCATCTAGGGCTGGTGATAAATACCGTAGGCACCAGTCTCACTCGCCGGTAATCAGAGTTGTTGGTCGGGTCACGGTTAGCCGGTTGCGAGCCGCCCGCCATAATCGCACTGGGTCGTTTGCCACCTGCAGATCAAGCCACATAAACTGGGTTAATGGCGTTCCGACCTATCTGAGTTTTTCGCATTGGCCCTAGTGACTCTGTGCTTTGATCACGCCCAAACAGCATTTTGACACATCTGATCAGAAATTACTCTACGCGTGACCCAGCAGGCAAGTGTGTGTCTGTGCGAGACTTATTGATCTGACGTAATTTGACTCGACTTCCAGTGCTTGTGTCGTGGAACGGAACATTGTGACGGACTTGAAACTTGACGTAGACTTCTCGCAATAAATCAGATTCAGAAGTCATTCACACGTAAGAGGCTTCGGTTCACAGATCCCAGGTAAGCGGTACGTATTGTCATCAGTCGTGAGCAATTGACTAACCAGAGAATTCGGCTGCAAATGAATTATCAATGAGCGAAGAAGACTCGGCTGGCCAAAAATGCTTTTCAAACGTTTAAACACTCTATAAAAATATTACAATTATTATTCTCAGCGATCGTGTGTAGAAACTCTCTTTGTCACTGATAAAAATCACGACGTCTCTTTTCCATGATCGATTAATCAGAAAACTAGAATAGAATTAACTAGGAAGGACAGCAGAAATAAGGAGTTTACACAAAAATTATAGAACTTTTCATCGTAGAAGATATATACCTCGCAACAACAGCACATAAAAAAGTTACAACTAATATATCATTCTTATATGTATATGTAGTAATATAGTACGTACGTAGTAATTACCTTGGCAGTTTTGCAACAAAGGGCATGCGATACAATTTGCCTCTAGGCTTATATCCGTACTCGCTAAATTCATTTAAATAACAAACAAGGGAATGCCAGCTCGAGGAGAATCGGTCATCGTTTAATACCTCGAGAAGATCATCATGCCTCTCGAACACGCACGTATGTATCCTGATCTCGTGGAAAAAGGGAGTATACCTTCAAATTGCGCACAATTCCGCGACGCGTGAGAATTATACCTTGTCTCTGCTCTCTCTCTCTCTTTCTCAATCTATCTCTTTGTCTCAAGCTACGAGCCCACAGCCAAATTCGAAGGCGACATCCCCTTCCCGATTCGAGTTAACTTCTACTATACAATTTACAGTCTAAAGTAGCTTACCCGTATTACCCAAAAACCCGAAACTAGAGCAACACGTATTCGTGAAAATCCAAAGCTGTAGGGAAATAAGAAAGAAAAAAATCGAATTTCTCGGGCACAGAACCCAGAGACTGCTGCGATCATAGTAAAATAATAAATGAGCTCACAAATGCGAAAATATTTACATAGACCGTGCGTATATGTGTGTGTGTATGTATGTGCGTCTGTGTCCGTACACATGAATATTGGACGCATCTAAAACTCGCCGATCCACGCAGCTCATCTCGTTACGCTGAAAAGGGGGGCGGCGGCGGTGGCGGCAGCGACGTTAGGGGGAGGGAGGAGCGGGGTTGCAGAGATAGGGAAGCGAGATGCTATGCCACCGGCCACCAAAAACGTTCTTACAATCTATCACTATTTCTAGTAAACATGACGATTACCCTCCCTGAATATACGGGTCCGCATCAAAGTTTACTTAAAAATGTTATTTTAATATCCGTCCTGCTTCCGATACATAAGTGCGTGCTTCGTCGTGTGCGACTCGGGGGCATGTGAAAAACGCGAAGAGACCGTGTGCTTTCGCTCGGATCTCGAGTGTATAATCATACATCGAACTCGACGCTTATCCGAAATTTACTCGACGTTCAACGCGACAAACGACGCGTGGGCGCGCCCTTTCGAAACTTCTGGCCGGCATTCCTTTTTGTTTGATCGGCTACTGCTCGCTGCTCATCCGCCATTTTACCGTTACCCGCGTTTTCATCGGAAAACGATCGACGCGTACAGCTCGTTCGGATCGCGGCGGTGCGAAACGCGTCGACCGCGATGCTGGATGCGTCGATCCCGAGCCGATGCGAACGGATTAAAATTTCCGGTGCCTCGCGCGTCCGCCATTTTGTCATTCGCTACGATCGTTCACGGCGAGAAAGTGATTCCCGTTCGGAAGGTGATAAAACTCGGTTTCACCGCGTGTTCCCGCGCGTTCGAAATCGTCGATTAAAACTACCGCCGCGTTTCGAGGATCTCGCCGCCATCGAGACTCGAAAAGGTTACCTTTCTTCCTGCGACTCTTGGCCATTTTCCGCGGCGTCCCCGCCGCCGTTCTCGGCCTCGCCGTTCTGCTCGAAGTTCTGATCGGCGATATCCTCGCTGAAGTCCTTGTTCTCCTGGTCGGCCATACTTTACTCGAGATTTGTTTATATCCGTACGCGTCTAACACTTGAAACACAATTCGAGATCGTGTTTTACCGGATAACAATCAAATAGCACTGCACGAATCGACGAGACGAATCACGTCCGTACCGATCGACCGCCGAATGGAGAAGGGAGAGGCGGCTTCGGCTCGCGCACCGTTCGACTCGGGTTATTCCGCTTCGGCGCAGTGCATCATGGAACCTCGGTTTACCTCTCCCCCTGAACGGGCCAATCGGATCGCACGGCGCAGCGACGTGCCTTGACTCCCGATTTCTTACGGGTCAACGAAATTTCCGAGACGGTCTTTGTTACTTTGTAAAGTAACTCGAAAACGTAACGAATCGACTCGTAGTGTTAGTTTAATTTGTCTGTGAACACGCGAAATTGTTACAACGATGTTTAGATATTTTTTGAAAATTTCGCGGGTAACCGAGGTGCTGGAGATTCGTACGCTCCTGCTGTTCGGAACCAATCGATGCCGTTCAAGTATGCCAGTTTTACGAAGAGACGCGAGATACACATATACATACGATGGCGTGCACAGAGAAATCGTATAGCCTCGTGCAGCAAAGGAACGGAGGGAAAACGGATAGCCAATGAGGCTATCGAGTAACGTGTACTGGCCAATGAGAACTCGTCGATGCGTAGGCTTCGTTTAGCGTCGCTTCCCAGAATTCCGTGCGTGATACTTCCAAGAAATCAATAGAATATTACTTACACATTTATTTTGATATTACCAAACGATTATTTCGTATCGTTGTATTTTTATCATTCGAGCGTCGATAATTTTTAGTGTATTTATGTCGAGAAAGAATTCTCATGTTGCTGCTCGGTAAAAGCGGGAAATCTTCGCGTGTGATTCACCGTCACGTAGATAAAGAGTATGTATGCGTGCGTCTGGTTGCATGTGCGCGTATGCACGCACAGCTACAGCGATTATAGCCAAACGATGTAACAACCAAATTTTACGGAAACCGAAAAGTTTACGGAATATATCGGATCGATAGATTTGACGATTATCAAGAAAACAGAAAAATGTTTTCGGTCGATCAGAACGTGGGAAGGAATCCATATTACGGCATGTATGTGTGTATAGTATACATGCATGTATGTACGTGAGCAAACAGCTTAATCAGTTCCGCATCGTATGAAATAGTTGGTCGTACCTTCCCCGTTGGACACGTTACTACTAATTGCGAGTAGATCGATGACAACGAAAGACATGTATATACTTAAGATCGTAATGGGGTAAACGACAACGTGACCCGCTTAGATGATATTTCTATGTTAAATGTTACGGAACAGAATTAATACTTTTACGTACGTATCGGGAAATACAAATTTTCTATGAATACCTTCTCTACGTTCCTTTGATTCTCATAATCAGAACACTTCGTAATTTTTTTCTAATCAAACATTTATTCATGCTGAATAATTGCATTTTTATCAACAGTTTTCTGTAGTTTAATTTCCTCCCTTGTACGAGCGTCGTTATTCATTGCTAAAAATACAATTCTACGTTATTGTTTTAGTTATTGTCGCTGACAATGAGTCTGTCTAATTTAAACATTTTTATCTGTTTTATTTGTCGTTCAACAGAAATGAGATTCGATCGATAGAGTCTACTCTTTTACTACGTGGCTACAATCACGTTTGTGATTTTCTCTGGTGACAAGTATCACCAATATGCTTCGATAGAAGCGTCAAATAAATAATTGTTCCGTTTAAGTTCAAAGGCGTTTTAATCAGTTTCAAATAGTTTACAAACATCCTAAATTCATTCTTCGATATTGAAAACAGCTTAATTTATAATACGTCGTGTATTATATCGGTAAAAGTAAATAAATACAATCGCAACAATAAATAGGTAAAAAAGAAAAACCGTTGTACATATCTGAATCCGTTTAACGTACCCACAATAATTCTTTTACTAAAAGGACAAATACCTTCATAAATATAATGCATATACGCTCGATCGCTTTTTGGCGAACTGTACAAAAATCTTTGCTACTTAAAACATACTTATCATAAATATTGCTAATGTATCACATAAATAATATGGACTCTAACTTTGGAATACCTTCGCATAGTCAAATATATTGTACAAACATGGACTGTAAGCCATCCGTCTCTCTGCCTCTCTCCCTCTAAGCGATTCTTATGGAAGTAGTAACCGTGATTCGAATGATTGCGTCTCGTCGCGCTCATTGCCATGGAGTTGGATCCCAGATATCGGAATATGCAATGTTGAATACAAATTCTCGTAATAATAGTGTTATGTATACATAAATATGCATTAACCGTGTGCATAGATTCCTCTTTTGATCTCCTATCGAAATACGCTTTATACAATTCTATAAATGTTATTCTCTTTGTAAGAATAAATCTAATTAACATTGTTCATTTTGTAGTAAATGCAAATTCTATTTGCCTGCATAAAGCACTCTTTCTAACAAGTTCATTTTTATAATATGCTCTACGTAGTAAAAAAACTCGTGTATCTTTCCATCCGTCCCACTGGCTTCTTTGTTCTCCGTTCAACTCCTTCTTCGAAGGATCAATTGTGATCGTTAGAACGGTTCTCCCTATCTCCGAAATTCGTCGTAAAGATCAAGAAGCACGTGTATTGCTGTATGATACAGTTTAGAACAATTTCCTTTACATTACACGTGTTCACGTAAATAGTACGCGAAACGTCGAAAACGTTGTCCGCATCGTCTTACAAAATCGATATATTATCGTTAACACTGTCAATCGTGACAAATCAAGCACGTATTGCTATATGATACAGTTGTTCGAAACAAGCCTCGCCGCGCTTTAGAATCGTGCGCGTTATCCAAAAATTTTTATAAACCCGCTCCGTTACCCTCGTATTAAAAAACCCTTCGACACACTGACGGGTAACGCTATGTATGTATATATGTAACTATCGTTCAACAACTGACGTTGTCGATGCAACGTGTATAAAAAAGCTAACACACCGGGCGAGCCTAGTGTGTTAGACGCCTGTTTCATATGGTCTCTTGACTGTTCACCGATTGCGAGCTGCGCGAGGTCTTTCGGTTCATCGGTTCCAAGTAAGCAGCCGGCGCCCATCCTTCTATTCCGGTACCTATCAATTTTACAAACCACCAACCAGCACAACCGACTTTAAGAAGCTCTAAATTGTCGCCCTCGCGCATCGTAACTTCTGACTGACCGACCGCACAATAATCAGCTAATGCTACGTATCTTCCACCCTAATTGGATGCAAAATTTACAGGATGTTAACTTCGTCTAGCTGCTACTCACTCGACCCGTTTGCATCGGCTCGTCGTTCGAAGCGTGTACCTTTTAATCGTTTCTGTTATACAGTAAATACGTAAGAAATAAATTTTAATTTTATCTGCGCGCGGTTCGATAACGGTGGCCAGAAGAATATCGCGGTCTATGTAAGCTTGCGATGCAAACGGGTCAACGAAAAGAATCAGTTCGAAGCAGAGCTCTACTTACTGGGGCAGGTAGGCCAGGATTCTCGCTGAACGCGTCCTCGTCGTCGGTGTTGCTATTTTCTGAACTCCACGCAACGTCGTCTTCGGTCGACTGCGAGACATCCGTGATGTGAGACACAACGCTGCTACCATCCATTGAGAGAGTCCTTAAGGATCCGGAAATACTGCCCTGGGCCTCCCACGAGATCGTTTGCCGCAACGGTCTACAAACGGAGGAACTGTATTTCATTAGAAATCCTCAGGGAGGACACCCTCCGGTAACTGTTGCGTGCGTACTTGTGATTCGTTTTCCCGAGGACAGAATTTTGCTTCCCTTTGAGTTCAGCCAATTGTGACATCAATACTCCTTTGATTTGCCGCACCCACGACTGTTTAACATCAACCGTAGGTGCTTGAATTGTATGCACCTCGGCTCGTCCTTGTAACCAGATCTCAAAACGCCTGGCGTCACCTTTTACAGATTCTGTCAGTCCTATTTGCGACATCTGATCAAGAACAAAGAAACGTGCAATCAACGAGATACGTTCCGGGGCCAGCGTTAGCTCGTCAAGACAAATTATTTGATAAGTCCATTACTTTTAGGTATCGTTTGAAGTGGTAGGTAGCTTTGTTGTGAGCCTGAGGTTTACTATGTTTACAAAATATAAGAGCCTTCTCGTATAAGAATATATGGCGTTGCGATGGCTTTAACCTTAGGAGTCGTTCCCGTTTACTACTGCTCCATACGCTGAACGAGCCTTGCAATAACAGTTCACCCTGCGCGTTCAGATCTCCCTGGAAACAAGGCGTTTTATTATCCAAAGCCGTCAGGCCTCGCGTGACGTTAGGTAAGAAGGGTCAGGAGCGATGTAGAAGTGCCCTTCGTCTACCTGGAGAGAGCACTCCCGGCAGAATCTCCGTCGGTTAAACAAATGATTTTTACGACTGGATCATTTGGTACCGTTACGTGTACTTATATTGTCCTTTTCAGACAAAAAATCCCGCGATTTATGACGTTTCGTTTACCTCGAGGACAAGGGACATGAGATTCTAAATCCGTTGTTGGGACAATCGTTTGGGAGAATTATCAGCATCTAATGGTAAAAACTTGCTTCAACAACAACAATATACTTACACCGAATCCGGTGATTGCAGTCTGATGCATACTGTCGTTGACGCATTTCAACACAACGAGCATACAGTCCAACGCCTCTTGCAATTCGGTACAACACGACGGCTCGTCGCTATATTTTAAAAGATCTTTCAACAACAATTGGTACTTCGTTATACGCTGTACAGGTTTCAGTAGATAGGCGGCGAGAGGCAATTTGTGGCCAAGCTTTTGCTGACAAGTCGCGAGGAACTGCGGCTCGCCTTGTATCTCCTCTCGCAACCTCTCGGACCTCGATATATTCTGGCAATAATAACTGTACAATCTGAAGAACACCTCGCGCCTTTGCACGAAACATAACGCGACGAGCTCGGTGTTCGAAATACAATTTTCTAAATCTCGTAGAAACGTTTCGCCGTGGAAAATGTATATGTCCTCTAAATTTCCAAACAAAATGTCCCCTTTGCCCACTAACGCTGCCGGTACCAAGTGAGCCATCGCCTCGTTCGTTAATTCCATCTTGTACCCTTTAATTATCGAACCCAGCTCGGCCACGTAAATTCGCTCGGTTTCAACGAGCTCCGTCAGAACATGTCCACGTTTCAAACGCAGGGCGTCTATATCTTTCGACTCGCTTTCCGGCGACGAAGACTCGCCTTCCATCGGTATCATCTCCATCTGAAAATGACGACTCGGTTGGTTCGATCAAACGGTAAACGAAGTATACGTCCTTCGTGCGCATCAACGCGCAGAGATTCACCTTGGGCATAGTATTAGCCTTTTTAAGAACTCTTCCGGGTTTAACAATTTGGGGCAGTGTTTGCAACGGTTTAACTGGTTCAGGTGTCACGGTTTGAATTGGTCTCGTTGGCTTGATTAACTGCTGCTTCAGTGTCATTATTCTTTTGTCACACATCAGAGACACATCTTCTATTCTCTGCAGTACCTGATACACACAGACATGCATATACACGTAATGCATATATATTCTTTTTATGTAACGGTTTGCGGACGTAATTTTACTTGCGGGTGATCACGATCGCTTCAGCAGAAATAAGGTACAGTGAAACGACGTTGAATCAAGTAAAATTATTGTTTGTAGAAAAATGTAACTGGTAGAGATGCTGGAAATTCTTCAACCCGATACAAGGCAGAAGAATAATAAATGACGAACAGACTGATAAATTAACGGATCTGTCTATAACACGTACTTGAGTGATCAGAGCCTTCGTTTCGGGCATTACAGAGTCTTGAAATATACACCTAGGGTGATGAAATTCTTCGGCAGCCTCTATCAACTCCTGCAACTCTCGAAGCGCTTGGTCCGGCGGCGTCGTATTGTTCTGTGATGCGAGTAACTCTATCCCGCGCGTACACCACGCGTTCGCCTGCGTTCACGAACAAACTTGTAAATAACTGTCCATCTTACCGGTCAAATTTTACCGGCAAATAATCACCTTGTCGATACGTTCCATTAGCTCCCTGCACTTCGTCAACATGACTAGCCGCCTCTCCAATCTCTGACTCAGGATAGTACAGATTCTCTGCAGTTCCACGCATTTTGGTTCCACGACGTCGGTAGGACACTGGTGCCTCCCGGATAAAAGTTGTTGGCCAGCGGTTATCACTTCCTCTGCTCGTTCTATATCTCCCTATAAATTTTATCCAATTTTATTCTCGTGTTTCTCGGCGACAACGACGTAAACGAAAACACTACCAACAGCCAGTCGAACGGTTTCATCGATTTTCATCGTTTCATCAAAAGACAATTACTCTAATAGAAATAAACGAAAGATTCTATCTTACGTGCAGTGCAAAGTGAGAAAAATGATATTCATTCTCAAAGTTGAAAGTCATGCCGGTACAGGGCATGAATTAAATCCCTATTCATTTCTATTTTTAATTACACGGTTTTTATTAATTATATAATTTTCGAAGGGCATTTGATACATTCAGCCGGCAGACATGATAGAGATTTAATTCACTAATTTCAGAACAAAAATCATTTCAAAACAACAATGATATTACTTATTATAAATATTTGAAAATGTAGTAAACAGAGGAAAGTCGAAATACTAAATAATCGTTATCATTGTCATTATTATTGTTACTGTTATTATTATCATAATAATATAATAATAATCATCATCATTAGATTTAAAAGTCTATCACAAAATATATGTATGTATCTTGTTGAGTGGACTGCTTACCAAGACCCAAATCCACATGGTATGCAACAAATAGGACTATCGACAAAATGAGGAAAGCGGTGCAAAATAACATTTGTGCATGATGTGCATTATTGTATGTACGTATGTATGTGACTGCTTACAAAATTATTCAAACCAGTGTCTCTGTCGAAGTTTTGACCGATTAAATTTTATTCGTAGCGACTTGACCATTTTTTTTCAATGTTAATATCACTCAAAACGATACTCCTATTTTACTGGTTTGAACACGCTATGCTTCCTCGCTTCAAGTGTATTGTAAACATTCTCAAACTTAAAGCTATTAATGTTACTGCTCGTATATCTTTGATCGCGTGATTTTCTTAACTCTGTGGCACACTGTATGACAACGGTATAATTATTTCACGTAAATGAGTATCTTTAACCGCGCGCTAAACATATACGTTATCAAAACCCATGAGGCAATGTCCAGATCCTTCGTTACTTCGCGTGATAGCTTGAAATGTCTGTCCCGATAGTGGAAACAGCGTTGTAAGATTCGAGGAATTTCAATTGCGACGTCGTCCGTTCAGTATAGTGTAATCGAAAGGGTTTCGTTTTTGACATCAGACGAATTTTATCCTTTGTGCTCCGCACACAAATCAACCAGGAACCATTGAACAAGCGTAATTTAACGAGTGACTATCAAGAAATTGCAGGTCGTCACCCCTATATGGGAGGCAACCAGTCCAGGGAGAGTAAATTTTTGCAACAAACAATTCGATTCATATCAGTTCATGAGTTTCATCGTCACCGCGATGCCACGATTGAGATACCTCGAAACTCGCAGTGCTGAGTGGTAGAAGGTGTCACGTACAATAGTAGATGTAAATACGTACTCTACATATTCTCTGAAACGCCGACGTGTCGCAAAGCAGCTGATCGATCCTTGCTTGAGTCTCTCCAACTTCTGTCATATCCTCGATGGTTTTCAAATGTTGGTCCAATATCGCTTGTAACTCTCGGAAATCAGCCTCGAATTGTCTCAGTGCTAAGCAGTGTTTCAAACGGGAGCTGTGGTGCGACCAAAACAAATCGAAGGTACGCTCCGTTTCCTCCAGCTGGACAAGCAGTCTGAAAACATAACGGATGATCCATCGTTTCAGTGGTTGGAAAATAACATTCTGAATCAGAATACGACATCGAATAAAATTTAGCTCTCACCTCTCTATAGCCGCAACGTTTCCCAATCTGTCAGCAGTTCCTTTGCCGGTCAGCTGCCTCACACTGTCCAACAGAGCTTCGCCGTGCCTCGCAGCGCTCACAATTTCCTCCTTCAATTCGTTATATTCGACTTGCTGTTGAGACAACAAAGCTGTCGTTGCGATCGTGTTATTGGGGAATTCGATTTCGGCTAACCGCCGGGTAAACGAGTCCAATGCGAGAGACACGTCCTGAGTCATTGATGAAAACTTTTCTAAACTCTGCAATTCAAACAAACAAATTGACAGTTTGATACATCTGTTAGCAGCGTTAGTGGCGACAGCAGCAGCCAGTATTAACTGATATTAATTACAATTCTGTTTTGTATCCAGGTATGATGACAATACGGCAAGGTACCTCCTAGTTGCTCGGTCAACTGATCTTTATCCACAAATTCATGGAGCTCAACGATGTTTGCTAGGAATATAACTCTGAACTTGAAGTCTTCGCGAAACAGTTTGTTAGACACTTCGGAAATAGCCTTCTGAAAAAATCCTGCTGGACGTAGGACGTATGCGACGTGGACCAGACCCGGGAAAAACCCCTGAGAATTTGCTCGTATAAAATGAGTATCATACGGTTGTTCTGTCATACTCGTTACCTCGTATACTCACAGAGATTTTCAACAGTACGGTTTTAACTGAATTCCATTTGTCGTTTCTCCTGTCGATTATCAAGTGAAATCCAAGGTCAGCTTCTTGCAATCTAAAAAATACTGAATCTTTAATTATCTCGATACGCAGCAGGTACGCTTTACGGAGATGATAAAAGTCTCACGTTGGCACGGAGGTAAGGTACAGCATAAGACGTTGGTAATCCAAGTCCGTCAAGTTGTGGAAGGTACCGTTGTCAGGAAAAGTAATAATAGGACATCCTTCCCGAGTTTTTCCCCCTGAAAGCGAGCAAAACGCAAAGATATAAACGGAATCGATATCAAAGATATATTCCCCGAGTTTCGCCCGTTTACCTGTTATAACAGCGTATTGAGATTGTAGAAGATCCGCAACATCTCGAATCGCCAAATCTCCATTCTCAATTTCTCCGGTCATGCTCTCGACATCTTCTGTGAAACAAAAACTTTAAATATGAGCATGATACAGGCAAACAGACTGACACATTTTTGTAATGCATCCCATATATTACAATTGTATATACATATACGTATATATTATATTTATCATTATCAATATACTTCATATACATTACATTCGTGTTAAAAAGATGCATCGTATTAAATTTATTCTCCACCGGTAACATTTTGGAAACATGTCTTTAAATAAAACGACGTTTAAAGCACCACAATTGTATATACATACACACAGCGAACAAACTAGTATAAATCATACAGTATAAGTACATACCTCTCAGCGAATTACTATTGAGATATGTATCGCAGTTGTTCAAAGGGAGTGTCTCAATCAAATTACGTTACGCTATTTATTATCACTTATGCAATATTCTCTGCATTGAGTGTGCTGTTTCAGATTCTAGAATGCACTTGTACGTATGTACATACATAGATATGACCTTGCTGACTCCAACAAACTTCAAACAGTTCTCTGCTGTACCTACGATACACATCAGCTCAGTAACTGTAAAAGCAAGAGGCTCTCAAATTCGTTCGTTAACATCGTATTTTAATTAATTGGAATCGAGTGATATTTTATTCCACTGCTACTACAGTTCCTCTGCTCCTATCAACGATATTAAACAGAAGACATAGATTTCGAATTCGCACATTTGTTTCAAAGACTCTTGTTTAAACTCCTTTAAAAATAAACGTTTACTCGCACATATTATCTCTCCTCTCATTTATTCTGATATTCAATTAATCGTCAATTAACAACGAAACAAAATCTCTATCGCGTTTAAAACGTACATAGTACTTATCATCTGTTTATATTACGATACAAACACGTGTGAAACGTGAAGAGTTCGATCCTCAAAAGTGATTCGTGAGAAACACTGTGAGTATACTCCGTACTTAACTCCAGTTTCTTTTATTCACATTTACATCTCTGGCACTTAAGTAACTGTGATAGGACATAAATGGAATTTCAACATTTCCCGTCACGTTTATGGCGCAAATAAATACTCGAGACAAGTAAAAATGCTAAATGTTTATTTTCTTCTTCATCATACAATCTTTTATCTCGTAGGTATAAATGTAACATGATTATACGTATGAAATTATAAAATACGTAATATAATAATTTGCTTCGATTCAAAGGAAGTCTCCTTGATCATCAAAGGAAAGTTTAATGTTTCTTCAACAAAACATAATATAAATAATCTTATAAAGTATTCAGTTAGACTAACAAACTCTTAGAAACCGATAAAAAATTGATTCATATACACATATACCTTGGTTGAGCAGATTATTCTGATCTGTTTTCGGTATATATATATACATACGTGTGTACACATAGATTACAGGCATGTACGAAAAGAAGCATCGCTTCGCTGCTTTGTCGCATGAAGTGGCAAATGATCAGTTATGTATTTACAGTTGCTCGAAACGTCAGCTAGCTTAATCGGTATCGCTGAGTATTTTATAAGTATCTTTCGAGCTCGGTCTAAACAGGTAATGCGGTCGGTTTATTGACTAGAAGACCGCTCGTGGTGATCTGATAACTTACAACGTCTTGTAACTTGCCAGCTGGCGTTAAAAAATAAGTATCACTTTGACCCGCTTCGCTGGCAATTAATAAAGGTAACAAGGCACCATCCTCCGCTGTCAAATCTCCCGATTCGGAGGTTCTCTCGTCGACGACATCCTTCTCTGGTTCTATCCTCTGACCGCACCCTTGAACGTTCTGACTTCTGACGGGAAACTCTAACTTGGCGAACTTCACTTGCGGAAATTGTACTTTCATGAACCTCCTGAACGTCGAGTAACCCATTATTTTTATACTGGGAGACACACTTTTGCAATACTGCACGTACGAGGCGTACACCACTTTACACGTGACGTCCGGAGGAAGATGCAGCTGCCCGTTTCTCGCTACCTTCGTCCTCTGCTTTGCTTCCTGTAGCTCGACGAAGCTCTTCAGAAACTGAGTGGCTATCTTGTAAATGTCCAGCGAGAACGTGTTGTGCGGGATCTTTCCGTGGTTACCGTGAACGCGCGGTGTAACGCCGTGAGTCATAATGTGCTTCCGGATTCTCTTCATTTGATAGTGCGTACAGTTTTCTAAATACAAAAAGGCGTCCAAACAGACTCGTCTACCCTGATACACGTACTGCGCGCGTAACCTGCGCCGTTCCGTATGCCTCGCTGTTTCGTACGGATTCGTCAGGCACGCCATAGTGACTCCCATCAAGTACATGTCGTGCTCAGCTTTCGTCAACTCGGCGATGTTCAGTCTGTGACGGTACACCGTTTCAGGGTTCAACCCTTTGAAACACTGATCATCCTGGCACTCGCATCCCCTTTTGAATCTCTCCGACACCCCAGCCGGACTGTCTTCTAGCTCCGTCGATTCGTAACTACTCGAATCCCCGTTGTTTTTCAGCTTCTTCACCTTGATCTTGGCCATGTTCCTCTTTACTTTCGACGCTGCCGCGTGTTCACGTTTTCCCTGCAAAGGTAAACTCGCACGTTAAAATGTCACCGAAAATCTATCCGGTCGGTTAATTATGATATTAATCTTGATCGCAGCGGGAATTAAAATGTTTTTAAACAGAAGGTTTACCACTTACCTTTTCTCGTTTACGGTCACTCGTCGATAGAACCTTTTGATTTTGACCGCACGCAGCGTCTTCGAAATTTGTCTGCATTCTCATCTGATTCTCTTCGCATAAATTAGCATCCATGTCCCATCGAATATTACGCGCCCGTTGTAACACTCTATTATACCATGTACTCTGGTAAACAATAACATTTTAATGGCAAACACGTACGAACGTAAAATGAATCGAAGATCATTCATAAAGTACCTATCAACGATCGACGATCGTAAACAACAAATCAGCTGATGCAGAGTGTTGCTCCAACGATTCGTCCCAATTACGGGGATTCTGTTATCCGAAGATCAACGAACATCTCACGGACCGTAAGATCACGGTGATAAACGAGATTTCGAACTCGCGTTTCAAAGTAATCAAACCAAATAACCGTGATAAACGTAAATCTGTTTTTTAATCCGATCAAAGATATCTAAGCACGTCCAGCGCCTCGACGGCAGGTTGAGAATCTCTACGCGCAACAATGAACGTCCATCTTTGTTACGACGAAAACCGATCGTGTGCCAATGCGCGAAATCTTTACTTACCTCGTTACTCAGCTCGACTTTGCGACCGTTCTCGCAAAGTCGGACACGATTCGGCCCATCAAAAGGTAGAACATTTGCGAATCAGACAGCTAACTGTCGCTTTAGAAACGTTGGACATCTCGATGATACCGACAGAGACTACCGAGAATTACGAAGAGTAACAACGCGCTCAATGGCACGGCGAATGCGGTGTTCTCTGTCTCGTAGTGGGGGGTAAGCGTGCTGTGGTCGCGAAATAATTTTGTATACGAGACGGGGTCAGGGACCAGATTGCATAT
>SHCU01000271.1:20036-31230 GCA_004307685.1 Ceratina australensis | reverse complement strand
CCTAATAACAATGATACGGACAACATTTCAGAGCTGGAAACATCACCGTTTTCATCTATGGTAGGTCCTTAACACGATGGTACAAGTCGTTTTCTACTAAGAATTAGTGCATGAAGAAATGCTATTTTGACTGGCCTAACAGGCAATACCACGCAATACCTATCCGCTTCAGCCGCTACTCGACTCCAAACTATTTTTTTCCCCGTTTCTGAACAGATTTCCCGAGGTGACCCCGAGTGAAACCCGTTGAGCCTTCGGATCCTCGAGTTCATGGCTCGCCGTTATGCACATAGCCGCATATACGTACTCCTCGCGTAGCCTGGTGGGATGGTAGCTCGTGCGCGGCGCGATGAACCGACTCGGCCAAAACCTACTGGAATTATTAACTCCTGTCAGTCTAGGCGGTTCGATGCAGCAACGAGCACTTGACTACTTTCATTGCTGTTAAAACCGTTTTTACCGCGAAAATCGATCGACGATTAAACGCGACCGATTGAACGTCGGCCGGTTCGTTTTCGGATTAACGATATCGTTTAACGTTAATTCTACCTATAGAAGTATCTATTGCCGTTCGAGATGTTCGACGTTCATCAAGAGTATCGTACGCGTTCAATTCTGATCGGTCGAGCGTGAGGATGTTTCGGTTAAGAGATATAAAGGCTCATATGAAGGGTCATATACAAGAGATACAAGGAGATAGAAGAAAAAAGATACGAGAAAACACAGAGTGGAATAATTGGTAGATGGAAAAATAGCTGCTGCGACGCGGTGCATCGACCTATTTGACGTTTGAGTCGAGACTCACCAGCTTCGAGGATCTCGAGGTCCAGGTTACCGCTCCGGCTGTGACTGACACTGCTGCCGCAGGCATTGTAACCGGACCGGTGGGACTCTTCCATTGCGCGGGAAGCACTTCGTTTGAACTGTTCCAAAAAACTGTCTATTTGATTCTCGATGCTGGTCGGCGAGCTGGCCATCTTTTTGCGCGCCACTCCTCAGAGAACGTGAATGTGCGCGCGCGCGCGGAAACGGGGACGAGGGTTGTTGCGATCTCATGGGCCCCGCTGCGGTCGTGTTCTCCGGTCACTACCCACGGCAGCTCTACCGGCTCGATGGATCGGCTACATATTTTACGGCGTCGGCTTATTTACGCAAAACGTAACAAACGCACGAGCGAACGAATTTCGTAGTTCTCGTCCGGTATCGCGCCTAATTCTCCTGCGACACGGTGCATGCTTGTTGTCGGCGGTGCTCCTGGAGGAGGAACGCCCGGAACTGAAACGATCCGTCGCGTTGGGGCGTCGGGGTGAAGATGATATAGAAGTATCGCGGAATTTTCGCGGCAGGTGTCGCGAGAGACCGTAAAACTCGCGCGCATGGATCGTTGGGTGCTGTTGCGTCGTTGGTTCTTCAGGCGCGACTTTCCGATCGTCGATCATCATGATACTTCGCGCGTCTACGTGAAACTCTTTCTGTCGGTTAAATTGGATTTTTAACAGCTGGAAACCGGAAGAGGAACGGATGAGTCAGTTCTCTGTCAGCAGTATTTTATAGTATCGGTATACAGATAGTATTTTATTATTTTTATTTAAAATACAACGTTACGTCACAGCCCACTCTAGGCCTAGACCATGCTGCTCGGTATCCAAATGTATACACAGGCTGCCTTATCAAAGTAAATCTGTGTCGCTTGGTTTGACGTGAAAAGAGTTGCTCCGTTCCGTGTGAGACGAGTAATTGTATGCGTACACTTGAAAGTTTGTATTTACATATATACTCATTTATACAGATGATAAAATGATAAAATCGATACAGACGTTGTACGTATATAAATAGGTATTACTATTACTATAGGTATACATTGTGATCTTTGTGAACGCCGTTGCCATACGTGCCATCGATACGCGTAGCACCCGGAAATATTTCGAGCCTCGAACAGAGGGTGGTTCTGTAAATATCTGGTGTCGGATACTTCGCAAATGTCGGCACCATACGGCACAAATATTAATCGCGGTGCTTTGAGAGCTCGCAAATTCGATCGAAGAGAACACGATTCCAACTCGTGCAACTCGGTGCTTATATTCGGATCCGAAGCGGACAAGTGCGAAGGCACTTGTACAGATTAAGATAGCATGCGGGGTGTATTTTCGCAGAAACGCGAGAAACTGATCGATCGATCGGGCAGTAATCAGACAACTCGCAGTTGCACGTAATCTATTGTAACTTCGTTCCTGGCACTAAGCCACTCCGCTCTTAGCTCAATCTCACATCGCGCTATCCTCGTTTGGCTACGTATACATGCGATGCGCACACGTATGAAATAATTCCGAGAATGCACGCATCTATTGCGTCTATTTGTACCTGTATATATATGTGCCTGTAATATATATGTAATATATTTCGTAAGGTCAATAACAGGCTAATATCGTCGAACGACTTCCGTCCTAAGCGAGTAAAGCGTTTGTGTGCACGTATGTACATGTCTACACGTATAACAGCTGATGAGAGAAGCTTTGATGCCTTTTCGTGGTTATATAATTTCCTCAAACATCCAATAAGTGTTCCTCGAATCGACAAGTTACACGAACCGAATCTCGAAATTAAATTTCTCGCTCTTATCGTTCCACGTGTCTATACCCTGTACCGATGTTACTCGGTTAGATATCGTAGACACTGTATCTTCTATTTCCCGTGCCGAAACTTTATATTCTACGATTCCTCTACTGACTCATACTTCTACGGTCCACCTCGTTACGTATGAAATCTGTCCTGTAGTTGCATCGTTTCTAAACTTTGACCCTATCGCTTTATCCTAAAATTCTAACCCTGATATTCCTGTTCTTACGACGTGACGGGTTATAGTCACAGTACCGCTCTACGTTCTAACGTAAATACTGAATCAATTAAATTCGATGCATAAATTCGATGCACAAATACTTGAATTGAAAATGTCGTGTCGCACGCTCTCAAAGCTCGTACGCTCGTGTATACGGAGCGTCTATTTCGATCTGCTGCGATCTTGAACTTCACCGGCGAACGCAATTTTGATTATGCCGGCCTGATAGTCAGGAAATTGCTAATTATGGTAGCGCCTGATAAGGTGATTAAAATGGCAACACTGTATTGATAGCTTAGGTGCATATTTTGATTAATTATATTATTTCTTGCCCGAGATATAATAAACCAAACTTTCAGTCTCAAATCGGACGTTTCGTACTTAATGACCTAATAACAATGATACGGACAACATTTCAGAGCTGGAAACATCACCGTTTTCATCTATGGTAGGTCCTTAACACGATGGTACAAGTCGTTTTCTACTAAGAATTAGTGCATGAAGAAATGCTATTTTGACTGGCCTAACAGGCAATACCACGCAATACCTATCCGCTTCAGCCGCTACTCGACTCCAAACTATTTTTTTCCCCGTTTCTGAACAGATTTCCCGAGGTGACCCCGAGTGAAACCCGTTGAGCCTTCGGATCCTCGAGTTCATGGCTCGCCGTTATGCACATAGCCGCATATACGTACTCCTCGCGTAGCCTGGTGGGATGGTAGCTCGTGCGCGGCGCGATGAACCGACTCGGCCAAAACCTACTGGAATTATTAACTCCTGTCAGTCTAGGCGGTTCGATGCAGCAACGAGCACTTGACTACTTTCATTGCTGTTAAAACCGTTTTTACCGCGAAAATCGATCGACGATTAAACGCGACCGATTGAACGTCGGCCGGTTCGTTTTCGGATTAACGATATCGTTTAACGTTAATTCTACCTATAGAAGTATCTATTGCCGTTCGAGATGTTCGACGTTCATCAAGAGTATCGTACGCGTTCAATTCTGATCGGTCGAGCGTGAGGATGTTTCGGTTAAGAGATATAAAGGCTCATATGAAGGGTCATATACAAGAGATACAAGGAGATAGAAGAAAAAAGATACGAGAAAACACAGAGAGGTTCATATACAAAAGATGGTGATAGCTTCGACGGAGATCTCTGTTGCGTTCAGGTCGTACGCGTAAGGATTTCAAATTTCGATCATATACAAAAGATACAAGGAGGTAGAAGAAAAAAGATACAAGAAAACACAGAGGAGAGGTTCATATACAAAAGATGGTGATAGCTTCGACGGGGATCTCTATTGCGTTCAGGTTGTACGCGTAAGGATTTCGAATATCGGAATGAAGAACACGGAGGAAGCGGAGGAGACTGTGGAAAGTAGCGAATCATGTTCGCTGTCCGTACCGGCGGCGGCGGGTTCCTCGGCGTCGATGCGTGGAAAGAGGCACTGCATGGAAATGCGATCGGAGAAGCCGGTATACCTTCGACAGAAAGGTATACATCGTAATCACACGGGCCCGTTGAAAATATCCAAAAGTTATTTTGCATATCAAATAGATTCGAATAGTCATTATTGTCTACGCAGGGTGAGCTTGTAACTTCGTTATTTTCACGAGGAACTGTTTCGAACGAACGTTGTTACGTGTCTATTTAGTAGCGCCGTGACAATAATATCTATTCTTCGTTGCTCGTTCGTATATCAGTTCGTTACATGTGTATGTATGTACTGCTTCGGACAATTATTCCGGACCCACTACTGCTTATGTGTGAATTCCCTAGCGGGACAATATTCACAAGTAGTAAGAAATCTAGAGGATCTAAAGAACTTGTTATAAATGAAAAAGAGGAACTGAACTTTTAAAAATTAAACTAAGAAACCTATTAACTTCAATAAAAAGAGTGTCACCCATATTCGCGTGACGGGCCCCAAGAAAGCATACCCGTCACCCAGATATGAGTGACGTGGCGACGAACGTGTTAATTAATTTATTTTTTAACAAGCTACAAAAAAATGTTAAGTTGGCTTAACTGCTGCAAGAAATCTGCGTTACTACGAACAAATACCCCTTTACGCTTGGCTACACCTTCGTTTCAAACATTTTAGCATCTGTGCACGGTACATCGTGGAAGAGAACGTTATTGAAAATCTGATTTTCGCTAAGAGATTCGCGGAATTAGATCGATAATAGATCGCAGGTGAAAATTAAACCACGTTTTATAGGTGTAATCGACGAAATGCAGATGCCTGTTCCGACGCGAATTCGTAATTCGATAGACTCGATTACACGCGAGCACGCGATTCAACTAGTTCTTAAAGCGTATCCAAGATGTACACATGCCAGCACACGTAACACGTAAAACGAATTAACGATCTGTTATTTACCGTTACTTCGGGCTAACGTGGTGAGAATTATTATGAAATATATGTACATACTATGTATAGAGAGTAGACGGAACGTAGAAAAAGGAGAGATACTACATCGTTGGGATCTTAGGTATAAAAAACTTATAAACAGTAACCTTTCGCTTTTATATGATGGTTTTTTTTAACCAGTTAACTGTGTTCGAGGTGTATACACGTCTAAATCTCTTTTTATTAATATTAATAATCTGTTTAAATATAAAAAGACTCATATACAACAAATTGATTTTATTATAACATCGTTCACATGAATTCTGTAACTGTTAGAGTTTATTGAATTAATCTATAGCATTTAAAGTATCAGATTTTTTATATATTCAAATTAGTAGAAAATAAAATTTCTAAAATTAAATTCCGCTGTTAAAGGGGTAAGCTATGTCTCTACGCAGTACCTATTTAACAAAGGAACTTATTCCCCAACCTAATAAAAGAATTTCAATGAAATATCCGATTAAATATAATATTGTATCTAGATTTAACTGCGAACGTCGAATTCGCGTTATAGAATAATAAATCTATAACAAATTCTTTCGTAAGGTTCGACGTAACAAGAAAGATACCGAGGCAGGCACCGAGATTGTTACTACCGCCACTACTACTACTACTATTTGGGGGAGAAAGAGTAAAGAGCTCGTAATAGAAAATGGGTTAAAGAACAGCCGACTCACAGGGGAGAACGTAGATTTTTCGAAGCTCGCGTGTTACGAGGAACGATTCGCACGTGAAACTGTGTAGGTGTGCGAGCGTATGTAGCCTCAAGTAAAAATGGCACACGTGTGCCGGGCGGCGCCGGTGAAACGCGGTGAAACAAAAAGCGGAACGGGGCTGCTACAGGACGTTAAATCAGTTTTACGGTGAATCACGATTATGTACTTCGGCGGAACGGTATATTCCTCCTGCTTCCGTAAAATTTTTCTCTGCCCCAGATTCGCCCGGAACGCGAAAATAAGCTTCACGTCCAGTGGCTCGGGTAATCGGAACAATCGCATAACCACGTCGTAATCTCCTTACGATCCCGTTTAATGTACAACTAATTTTCCGTTTACGAAAGGAAAAAATAACTGGGAATATTACGGACAACGGGGTTAGCGAGCTCCGTGAAATTGGCAACCCCAAGTACAAATTTTTAGAAAAACTAAATTGCATTCGTTTATCCGTCATTTGTCCAACAAAAATTTGTTTTCAATTGTTCGTCCATCCCTCAGAAAAAAGTTATAATAAAATATAAAAAGAAACAATTTTACATAGGGGTGCCGACAAGAAATTTTTATCAGTATTGTTGGATTCCGGTTGAGGATATTAAATCAACACTTAATAGAGACTCGTAGCTTTATTCAGTACAGCGAGATGCGCACGTAGAGACTGTTTCAGCAAAATCTGCCCCCCTTCAGCATGTACCGTATGTCTTATATCTAGCAAGAAAATGGCTAAAAACTGGGGTTGGAATGGTGAAAAACAAGTAGGAGTGAGAATATTTGGGAATGGGATGAGTAAGCAAGGACAGCGGTCAGGATGAGTAAAGGAGGTTTCTACTAATATGATAACGTTGACTAAGGCTACCGTAAACATGACTAAGCTCCGTTCTTAATCTAAAGTAACTGAACCTATTCTAAGTTAAAATGCGTTGGTAATCCAACAGTATTCTTTAACATAACTTGATTGTCCACGGTTTGTCCAGGATTGTCCAACCAAAATTTTCGTTTGTCCACCCCTCAGAAGAAGTCATACATGAAGCAATAGGAAATACGCATAATTAAAACAATAAAAAATTAATTCCTAAATTTTGTATCGTAATTTGCGTCGAGTGTCAACGTGTCGGCTCCAATTATTCCTCGACGAGCGTAAAGCTACGAAGAGGCTGCGGTTTCGACACGCGTATCTCACCTACACCATTGTTCCTCGTACACACGTGACGATCGCTCGCGTGAGCCGAGATTACCATCCCGGGTGTCAAATATCGGAAAACTGACGGATAGACGTTATTGGGGCATGCCTATCGCGGGCGAAGTGTCTTTGGGTTGTCTGGGATTGACGCGTTTCCGTGCTGCCGAAAGTTTCACAGATTCGTCGTGCTATCTAGCTATACTGATGATCGGCGTATATAAAGGGACCTGGAATCCAACACGAATCTCAATTGATAGTTGATACCTTGCCTGTGTGCGCCACCGCGTGCATCGGGTGACGATTGCTCCGAGTCTCACGGTTCTCGCGATCTATTCTTCCTTCCTTCCTTCCTAATCATTTTGAATTTACTTTCTCCCGTGTTTTTTATCATATCCGGCGACACTCGAATTTTCCTTGGCGCTTCAAAAAAAAATGCTTCTATCGACCAGAGCGGCGAGATGCGCGGCGCTGATGGGAGAGCCCGACGAGCTCTATCCAGGTGGAGATAACAGTGAAGCGAACAGTCGCCCTTGCGGTTGTAGTAGTGATAATAACGAAGATAATAATGCACGGCTTCGTGTTTGTTTCAGAGAAGATCATATATCCGAGGAATACCAGGACTCTGACCAAGACCGCGGTGATCGGCGGTACGCCAATCGACCAGGAGACATGCATGGTAATTCGGTTAGCGACTTACGGTCGTTTCGTTAAAGCGATATGTAAAGGAAAGAACGTCCCTGTTTGGATTTTAACCGTAACCTTTTTTCACGTTCAATTCCCCCGATAAATTCGTAAAAATCAGCAATCTGTTAGGCAATAAACAAATGACAAAAAATTTCTTTTAACTGACCGTAAGGAAATTAATTCGCCTCACTAACAAATTTTCATTCGTCAACTACTTCGGCACGTGTCTCTCTCTCTCTCTCTCTTATCGCAGCTTTTAAGGACGTTAGTCTTCGGAAGCGCCGCGACTCCACCGAGACCAGAATGGTCAAGAACCGGATTCACCTTACGACCCTACGGTCAAAGTTTAGCATTCGGATTACGAACGCCAAGGAACACAACCAGAGGACTGGTCACGGCCGTACAGGCGATAATGCTGAAGCATTTCCTGTTCAAGTGCAACAGACAGGACACTCATGCCACGCCGGAAAGGTAATCTGTTTTTACTTTCTGCGGATCCACTTTTTTTCTACCTAATGTTCTCGCGTCATCACCGGATGTAGAAGCGAAAGGTAGCCTTTAACACTAGAAAGACTGGAACTTAGTATTGGGTCATTAAGTATGAAATGTCCGATTACCTAAAGCCTCAAGTTTGATACCAGATATCTCCGATATTTCATTTCGATCGTCTTTTATTTTTTTTGTATTGGGAAGGTATGCCATCTGGCTTTCAGATGCACTCTTTTTTTAACGGTCTGTCGTATTGTCGTCTGGACGTTAAATATTGTAAGTGATGGATAAGACAAAAATGCGAGTTATTTTCGAATATGAGTTCCATCGTGGAACTAATGCAGCGAAGACAAGCCGAAATGTTAACGAGGTGTTTGGCTAACGAACGTACAGTACATCGGTGGTTCGAAAAATACCGATTCGGAGATTTTTATATTATTTACAGTTATTCAACAGGTTATTAGTAAATATTAACAATAAAAAAATTTCTAAGGAATTGTACATAATTATTTCTCTGATTGAAACGAAAAAGCATTCAAAATGACGTTTTTGGGCAATCTAGCGTTAACAATTTTTCATTCCTGTGAATCTCTCTCTGTTCGACACAGTTTACTGAAACCATCGTACGACAGGCAAATCGATGTCCTGACGGCCTCGATAGCCGAGATCGTTTGGCGTTGCGCCGGTGGATTCGTCTCGCAAAATGTTGGTTGCTCGCCGAATCAGGCATCCGGCACCGGAAACGTGAACGTGCCCAGAGCGGTAGTCGTTTTACCGCAGGATACACCCTACGTGCAACATAGCGTGCAATACTTCCAGGACGGGCTCACGGAGACTGTACGTGAAACTGTGCCCCGACCGAACTGTGTCCTTTCTGCCGTTAACCCTTTAACTGCGGAATTTAATTTTAGAAATCTTATTCTCTACTAATTTACATATATACAAACTCTAATATTACTGTAGATCAATTCAATAAACTCTAACAGCTACAGAGTTCATGTGAACCATGTTATAATAAAATCAATTGTTTTATACGAGTCTTTTTAAACTTAAACAGATTATCAATATTAATTGAAAGAGATTTAGACTGACGTGTATACACGTCGAACGCAGTTAACTGGTTAACCATCGAGCGTTTCAATGTCGTTTATTAGCATCCCTTTGAAAATGAATGTTTCTCGTAGCTACACCTGTTCGAGTTTGAGTCTCTACAGGAATTGGAGATATTTATCAAAAGATACTTGTACCTGGTGAGTTCCAACAATGAAACGTGCTACTTCTCAAATTTTCTCTGCATATACATGTACAGCTTCGGATAATTATTCTGGACCTTGCTTATGTGAGAGTTCCCTAGCAGGACAATATTCACGAGTAATAAGAAATCTATTGGTTTATGTTTGAATGCTCCGACATATGATTATGTTGCCAAAGCTCGACTATTGTCCGAAGCTGTACATACATCTATTTGACGTTTCAACGTTTCGTCCTGGATATATGTATAAATTGGCAAGTAGACTTTAACGTTTATTCGAAAATTCTATCGTGCAGATTATTGCTTTACAGTTCCAAGATGAGAGTAGCCCCGGTGCGATACTACTGGTGTACAGCGCTCTACTCTCCAGAGGACTGTCCAAGTCAGTGGGTCACGTGCCAATTGTATTTATCTCTGAGTTTAGACCGACGGCCGAGCTCGCAGGTCAATGAGATATCGTGTCAAAGTCGTTCCGATCTAAAAATTAACTCGAGCCGGCGGCCTATAATAAATAAGTACATAACATACAGCTAATAATAACAGTTTACTCGGTCGCAGAGTGCGAGGTGACTTGGAAGATTCGAAAGCCTCTATACTGAGCGGCTGCCCGGAGGAGGGTCCCACGAGCGTTATCATGCTCTCGTTAACCGGCCGCGCTTCGCCTCACCTCCATAACGGGGTAATGCACGTCGGGGATGAAAATACATACGTGAGTAATCGGTAGTCTCCCCCCTCGGTATTCAGCCCCCCTCCTCCCCAGATATTTTGTTCGAGCTCCAGCTTTCTTTTTTGTACGAACACGTAAAATGTCAAGGCCATACCGCAATGGGGTGTGCTCGTGAGAAGCGAAATAGGATTTCTCGTACACGAGGGTGATGGACAGATGAGCAGAACGCCAGGTTCACGCCTGAAGACGCCTAGCTTGCCAATTTGGGTCACCCTGTGTCACGGCCATCACGGTGTCCTGTTCAACACGAACCGCGAATTACTTAGGAATTATCACGCTGAACGCCGGTACGTGCATAGAAATTAAGTTTAACGATCGGCGCACGCCTCGCGTGGAACCTTGTAATCGGTATCGGTTTCACGTTTAACACCGTGTAACAATCGCGGATGAACAAAAAGAAGAAGCACAAAGAATTAAGAATTAAGCCGGTACTTAGGGAATGACAACTTCAAAAACGACCGGTCGATAAAGTGTTAACTCTCTATCGTTATCGCTTGTTAGTATCGATGTTACGGTATTATACGTGTACACTTAGGCATGTACAATAATTATTTATGAAGTTTCTATCGTTTTTATTTTTAAGATTCGAGATCCAATATTTCACCTGCGGCGGCAGTCACGCGATTTTAACCGTGGACACAAGATCGAATTCGGAAAACGATTCGGAATACGATTCGGGACCGAGCAAAGATTCCGGCTTGGATATCGCTGCAACCCCCTTGGAGAAACTCATTCGTTCCAAGTATGAATAATCATTAAAAATAAGCATGTATCGTATAGACATACGTGCCGTGTATACCGACACGATCAGTCATTTTTTAACGCTAGATTGCCCAAGGAAGTCATTTTGACTGACTTTAGTCAATATAAGTATATACTAAATTTCAGTCTTTCTAG
>SHCU01000271.1:8660-19916 GCA_004307685.1 Ceratina australensis | reverse complement strand
CGTGTGCCGCGCGTGCCGTACCGGCGCATTACCTTGATTGCAACGGCAGGAAACGCTAATTCACTAATGCGTCGCTTCCATACTCGTATACTACCACTTTGCTTTCGTACGGAGTAGGGCTCCGTTATCGAAAATAGTTTAAGATTATGCTCGAACCGATCTCGCATTGCAGCCTTTACTTCGGTCTAACCCTGTGTCACGTTTCACCAAAAGAGAGAGAGAGAGAAAGAGAGAGAGAGTTCCTCTTATTGCTCATTCGGCCATGTACTTATTAAAAAATAATCAGGCTAAGTAAATTGGCGAACGATCGAAATAGTCGGACGGTTAATGAAACCATAAAAAATGCAGAGGGACTTTAAGCGATCGTTAAAAGGAATTCGGTATTGAGAAGATTGAGTGGGCCAATTATCCGTAAATGTTAATTCGCTAATGCGCCGCCTTCTCTATAGCTAACTCCACTTTAGAATTACGCGGCGCGCGTATGGTCCTCGCTACTATTGAGAACAGTTTAGGATTATACACAAACGATTCTGCGCTGCGGTTGCTCTGTGTATCATGTTGTCCTATGTGGACCCACTTTCCTACAGGATTAATTAATCATCCACGGTTTCCTACCAGGCTACCGGTTAATGCTAACGCTAATAATACATTCGCGATTTAATAATGCGAATAATTCCCGCTGCGTGCCCCTCGCGCTTGTATTGTGCTTCTCCATTCGAACCTGATCATTCATTTTCTAATATTATCTTTCATTACTAAACCGACGGCTCTTCAACACTAATGTGTTACATTATATATATTTATATTTTTACATACGAATGGAATTTTTTATTGGCACTAGAAATTTCATATCAGCTTAAGTGATAATTCCAATTTATAAAGCATATTATTAATAATAAAAGCATATTAAAAGCATATTATTAATAATATGCTAAAGCAATGCCTATTTGAATGAATCTCTAAGCAACCTCGGCCACGAGGCAACTTTTATAAATAAGAAAAACATTAAGAATCAAATTTTTATTGTATTTATTTTTTTATGATTTTTTTTTGTATACGTATTATTTTATTGGTTTTTTATGTAATTCTAATGCTTCTGAATATTTTTTTGTATGCTTCTTCAAAATCGCTCAATCTATTCTCTAAAGCTTTTCACTAATGTATTGTACATTACCCTTGAGCTCCATTGATCGAGTGATATTCGAGTCCGTAAGTGACACACAGACTGACATTGATTTTTATATATATAGACAGAATAATTTAAGTTGGGTCATCCGGGCCATGGATGATAAGTTTAGAATTAAATCGAAATAATCTAAAGCAATTTACTTCTGAAATACAGTGTGAGCCACCTTTTTTAAAATATAAAAAATAGTAAATCCTGTTAATAAGAATTCATCAATATAAACTAATATCATTTGTCAATTCATAATTCAAATAGATTTAACTTGTAATTAAAAAATTTTACAAAAATTCTTTTCCTTGACAATTCTTTGACAAAAAACATTTCTTTCGAATAAAAATTGTTAGTAACGCGGCACAAATAAAGGAAAGAAAGGACGGTATTACCCGATCAGATTTAGTAGGCACGCATTAAGCGGTACATATGTAGGTGAACTAATCAGAAATCAGAGCAATAATAGGAAACAGCTGGGTAAATTGCATCCCACTATTCCAATCGAGTACCTGAGGATAATTCAATTAACAACTAATTTCCCTAATACCCGCGGCAATATCCCACCGGTAACTAATATTAAAATCATAAATAAATGAAGCTTAGAAGTATGAGCACAAATAACATCGCGTCGTGCTAACCGAAAATTGCTACTCCGCCTACTGCATTCTATTATACGAGTACGTATAATTAGCTCCGCGGCCATCCACATACGTTATCATCATTATTCAATTTCTCGATAAATGAATCGGCCAATAATTCATTATCCGCGAGAGTTATGCAAATCAATCATCTATTAAAAGAAACATAAAAATGCTTATATAATATTACAATTATTAATTAATTCACATTATTAAATAATTAAATGTTTATAGGTTGAGGCACTTGAAACAGGCAACCTAAATAATTCGGCTGCTATTGGTGATACGAGAAAATGCATCAGGCCAAAATTATTTCGTATCGAGGAGCTGATCATCCGATGTTACTAGATTTTTTGACAGGTTGAAGCGTCAAGGAGGTGACCTTTAATACGGATGATTGATAATGACCACATTAGGACCAGGCAAAGACCACGAGGGGATGATCTTTCTCATTGTATTCGTTTTGTAACACCGTATCAGAATGTAACTAAAAGAGCGTACCGTTCCATTTGAATGACGTTTTTTTCATTTCCATCAGAAATGACGTTTTGATACGGATGATTGATAGTGGCCATATTAATGGCCTGTATATTGGCTATATTTTCAATAGGTCATTGTATTGAAATACTGTATCAGAATATAGGTAAAAGAACATACCGTTTCATTTACAAAATCGAAGATGATTTTGATACCTCCTTAATGCTTCCACTTATCAAAAAATTAGTAACATCGGATGACCAGCCCACCGATACCAAATAATTTCGATCCGATGCAATTTTTTCCCATCGGCAATGGCAATGAATTTATTCAGGTGGTCTGTTTCATGTGGCTCACCCTGTATATTTCTCGGTTGATCCATCGTTTCCCGAGGAATCTTTAACGTTTATTTACGGCTGACATCGTGACACGAGCGTGTGCAAAATACACGGAGCAATGCCTACCCTGTATCTATATTACCGAGATGATCTTCGCCGCAAAATTATTCCACCGAGTCCAGTCAGGTGCACAACGGTGATTACGTATCTCAGGCACGGTGGCTCGGCCAATACCTATATCCCCACAGCAATAGCTGTAACCGTGTTCCGTGCAACATCGTAAACAAAGACGCGCGAGCCACCTCCCACACAGCTGCCTCCTACGCTAATTTTAACATTTTACCTGCCGGATTTACGTGTACCGGTTGTTTTAATAATTTCATAGATTTTACCAGCGAAATTGTCTGGTCGGATTCGCTCGACAAATACGTATGTACCGCGCTAAGTCTGGATATTCTTATTTCCACCGCAGCTAAATTCGTCATACGTGAATTAATAATATAGTATTGTATACCTGTATGATACGGTTTGAATTTCGTTGAATTCCAACATGCGTTACTGCAAACCGTAAAATGGTTTTGTACAGTTTGGAACAGTGAATAGCCAGCTGAGGCTACGGTGTGTCCTCTAGGAAATTACAACCACTACCTAATATTTCATTTTTTACAATATCGTAACAATTGCATTGAATTAATTCAGTTTAACGTAATGTGGTGTAAAATAACTGATAAATTCCTTTTTTTATTTTGACTTAGACCACTTTCATAATTATGGGCTCATATGTATGTCTTAAAACATAATAATCCATAAGGTAAAAGATCTATTTATATCTTCATACATTTCGCCCCGTAGTAAGGATAAACTCATACATTACCGAGAGGCGAACGTACGTAGGTATCAATCCTGGGATAAAGAACCGCCAGAATAATTCTCAGAAGTGACTGTTTAAGTTAATCAACGTTATCCACGGTAACGTGATTTCATAACGAGTTCAACGTTGCGCTAGCAAATTTGTACCGCGAAATGTCCAGGGACGAGTTAGCGAACTCTCGGTGTGAAATTCACACGCTTGTCCCCCCCCCCTACCGCGTAGCGTTGGGCAACTGTCCATATGGTGCATAAGTACCGGAATACTTTAATTGACCGTCGGACAATGCATGCAAATCTGTTGGAAATGCTGCCGGGAATGGGTATTACGTTAATACGAAATATACGAACGTCCGACGACGTTAAACCGATTTCCATAAATCGAGCGATCGTGTCACAAACTAATTCGTTGGTTGACCACTTTATCGCCGTGCATCCTACACCGGGCCGGCGACGACGCGAAAAAATTTACTTCATTATCATTCGTATATCGGCCTCGTCCACTGAACTCGCGGTCTGTTCCTATTATCCTTGCCAGTTGTGTACAATTACTGCCGTCGTGTACTATCTAACCAATACAGATCTGCATGGATGTACAGGATGGCCTATGTTGCTTCGAGCAAAAAGACCCGCAGCTTGAATTGTTAGCCAGTGGTATCATGTCATGGAGGATGGTCGACTAAAATATGGTAAATTCATATTTGCTCAGAATACAAGCGGCAAGTTCAATTGAAATTATTAAAAATAAAAGCACCGATAAAAGTAACCCCTGTCAAAAAATGGCTAATGGAAAAGTCTGTGACTAAGAATTTCTATGTTGCTTATAATGTTATTAATAAATTATATAGTAATCTCGACAAGGAGAGGATTCATTAATTCATTGTAAATATGAATGCATTGTAATTAATTGAATATTTAATTCAATTTTGATTAATAAATGATTGGAAATAAGTCATGGTATTTTTTTCTATCTATCGTCAAATGGCAGGTTGAATCGTCAGTTCTATCTTGCAAAAATTCTCTCCTTGTTTCGCTAATCATGATAATTCTTGTAAATAGTAAATATTATAATCGAACAAGTTAGATCATGGACGAAGTTGAGGTCTAAGATGGAACGCATTAATTCCGGCAAACTTTGTCAACGTAATTAACCCGGAGATTCGTGGGATCATCGATCCCAGCGTCAAGTCGGCCAGCTGTCATTCTTAGGTCCTCCGCTATCCGAGATAGGTCTCGTCAGCTGGGCTCGCGCGGAAATCGTATAGTTCCTAAGACGGTGGCCCGTTTTACTCGAATAACGAACCAAGTTTCGGCGCCACGTTTTCACGCTTCAACCCCTCTAATAGATATATGCATAACGGTGAGACCGCAAATCCTTCAATTATGAAACAATGAAATAGTTAGAACCCCCAGGTTCCGGAGGTCTGTCCTTCCTCCCTAGCGCTATATACCCATACTCGGAGGCACCGCGACAACGACGCTATGGTGCCAACTGGCGCCAACTTCTCGCGCTAACTTGCTACCGTTGTTTCGTCGAGTTAACCAGCTAACTTCGTAGCAATCTACTCCGTCCTCCCATTTCTCTCGCCCGTGCCCTTCCGCCGCTCGCCGTCCTCGTCCCGCGATGGAGACTCAGCGCGCTAGTCACGACCACGTCAACTCTTACGCGGCTACGTCTGCGGTTCAACGCGCGAATCCTAGCACCGTGGCTCGGGGAACAGACTTACGAGACATTTCGCGATGCATGAAAGATTCCCGAGACCGCGAATCGTTACGTAAAATGCTTCGGATAGCTGATCGTGTAAGACTGCGGTCTACCTCGAATGCAACTTCGAGGCGTGCAGATAATACTTCCACGCTAAATCCGAAATTACATCATTTTTAAGATTTTAAGTTTGATAATATATATATTTATAATAGTAGAATTATTTCATAGTTTCACTGATCGTTTCAACTTGTCCCAAGTCGTACATGGCTTTGGATTTGTAAATGCATGTGTAAGGTACAACTAATTTTATTCTGAAACGTGTTTCATAAATAATTACTATTAAAAATTAGTAGCCCAAATATATGTATAGCCCTAAAGGCGAGAAGGAAAAAGAAATGGAAAAGATATAGGAAAATAAACACAAATATAGTCTATGGCACTCTACAGTGTATGTTTGAACTGCTTAAATTATTCTTGGATCTTTGTAACAGACGTTTCCTCTCATAATCAACTGACCCAGTAAGCTACGAAATATTCTAAGTGCTACTTACTGATACTTACATTCAAATGCAAATAACGAAGTCTAATGGATTTTCTCTAATAACCATCTCTAATTGAATATCCATGTTTTAATCGTTCAAAAAGGGAGTTTCAGTTTCAGAGTACGCGGGCGAGTAAGTTTTAAGTGCAATGGATTTTAAGCCGTCACAAGTTTTGCTTTTGTTTCTCGGACAGGGACGTTCACTTGGAACGTTACAAACGATGTTAAGGGTAGAACGAATTGGAATTTCAGAGGCAACTTTCTTAACTTCGCGCTTGCCCCGTGCTAAGTAAAATCTTCAACGTTACTGTTATTCGGCTACGTAGTATTTATACACAGAGCTTAAAACTGTTCACAGTTTTCAATTAACGTCATCGTCGTGTCAGAATAAAACACGTAAAGTTCATTATTAAAATATGAACTTACTAACTCGTAATGACACGTCATAGCCAAGTTATTGGATGGTTTTAAGTGCCCCTGTGCATTAATCTCTTGTATAGCTAGGAACAAGATAGCGTAGCCAGTTCAGGATTGTGTGTGCGTGTGTGTCAAAATTAATAATAAGCCTACGTTTATAGATTCATTTACACAACTTTTTAATAAGAACGTTGAGGCTCACCGTAGGTTAAAATGTCAAAATCATGTCATTATGTCAATTGAAAAAATAAGATATAGGTTCATTTCTTTTTTTAAATCTTATCTTAGAGGATGCACACCAGCCTGATCTAGTTATGATTATTCCCTGTCCCTAGCTGTACATGTACTCATACAGAATTAAGTAAGTCTCATGTTAGATTCTAAGTGCTGATGGAAAAAGGAATCTTCAGTTTAAGTTCGAAGATATTTAAATCGACATTCAGAATATGTATGCTGGGCCTGTGCTTTATAATTCTAACGCCTGGGTACGAAGGCTTTTTAAATTAGCATATTCCCTGGCACGTCAGGTGACGACTTCCGGAAATATCAGCAGCACGCTCCCGACAGGCAGTGCCTAATCCATCAAAAGCAACGCATGCATTCAAATTAAAGTATCAGCGAATGATCTGCCCGCCCCCTCATTCATTATCGATTCTCGTGCATCAAAGTCGACGAGGGATCGTGCAACAAGCTTCCAGTACTACGATGTTCACGAGGTACGAGAGAGAGAGGGGGATGCCCCATCTACGAACGATAGGTAGACGGGAATCTTGTTACGAAGATTTATCGTTACCTGTCGCACGTTCACACTGAAATACGCGTAAGCAGTAATTACGATTGGAAAAGGTACGCGACACGCCGTTTGTCCAAGTAAATCATTTGTATTCGCAATCATCGTACTTAGTATTCGATAGATTATATCGATTTAGGGAAATGACTTCTCTTCTAGCCATGCTGAGAATAAAATGGCAACACTGGCTATCTCCGGAGTCCGTATACCTTACTCTCTCGCACTCACAGCTTCCCGGCTTTATTTTATTTCAAGAATGCTTAACCTTTTTGACATCAGGTCATAATTTCGTTAATTTTAGCATTCTTTACAATCCTATATCGTTCTATCCACTTTCATATGTTTCTGCCAGATGCACCGATTTTATTACAATCCTGGATAGTTGGATTTTCTTCAAAATCCAGAAAATATTTCACGTATAACGAGTCACAATACTTAACTCTGCCGAGGCTCCACAAACTTTATAACATATATATGAATACCGGAGATATTCGCATTACTTCTATTTACCACAGTTAACGAGTTTATATATTTCTTATGCATAATCGATAAGGAATATTACAAATTAACATAATTATATATTTAAAAAACGACAATTGTAATACAGAGTAGAAATCTGTGATTTAAGAAAGTAAGACTACCAAGTTCGCCATTGTGTTACCAAGCTTCTCAGCACAGCTAGGTCTAAAGTCGGATATGCCTCTTCGAATCGTATATAGTCTTTTCTAATCGTATATGGTCTTTGCTATATTGTCTGGTTATGATGCAATTTTAAGGTTCTTGAATCATATAAAGAGGTGCAAAGTAGCAGCAGTAATAGCAGTGTACGGAAGTTACAGAAGGATATATTCATAATCCTCTGAAAGCCGAGAGATACGAATTGTCAATAAATGAGTTACGAATTTTAATCATGATTTTTAACCTAACTCTTATAGTTATGGATATCATTCCAATAGTTCTATTAGTATTCTTGGCAGTACGTAATTTCTTATTTCAGCAAATGTAGACGAATATCAAAATACTTTTTAAAAATCAATATAATAAAATCCGAAGATTCTATTAAGATTACAGATATTTACACAAAATAAAGCATTTATGGTATCCATTTACAAAATGTATTTTAACCAACAATTTTCTTTACCATTCAAATGCTGCTTTTGACATTTTCGCTCGCGGAGTTTATATTTCCAAGATATTTATTACTTTCCCGTTGAACGCATAAAATCTGGAGCCTAATTATTATATCGATTTCAAGATTTTCTGGCTGCGCTCCGAATCGTACAAAGCCCTTTGCCAGACCGCCTGCGGCAATTACTTAAGGAGTCCCACCATCGGATGGAGACGTCCGCCGGAGAATTATGAGTGGCGTTGTCGCATGCACGCGTGATCATCGTTTCAATTTACATTTTCGCGGGTCACGCGGACGCCCGGCCGCTCGTGCACATATATCTTCGCGCTTCCGTTAAGATTCGAGGCAACAACGTGACCACGCGACCTGACCGCGGTGTCGTCCCCTCGATTCGGAACGCCGCCGGAAGAATGGAAAAATTATTGCCACTCCGATACCGCGATAACGGCGGCGAAGGTTAGTGCCGCGATAGAAAAGGTCGGAACGAATCGGTCCCGCGTTCCCCGCCGGGGCAACGCGAGCGAGATGGTCGATACTCCTCCTCCACGGGTACGGTGAGACGTGTGTGCGTGCGGCTCATTTACATATGCACATGTAGATATACGTACGGTAGTGAACTCCGGGCGCTATACTCGCGTAATGCATGGCCGAAACGGAAGGCATACTTCTGTAATTGGGGCATGCTCTCGGCTGTTGGTTAAATTACACAACGGCTGGCTATACTTTCGCGGGTGAAACTCGTGTCCCTTACGCGAGAAAATTGCTCGTTCATGCCGGTACACGGGGACCCCGTTGGGGTTGATATTAAAGCTAAATGGACAACGGTTGTCGAGCATCTTTATTACAATTACGTATAAGCGATATGCTTCTAATTATGCAAATTACTAACAAATCACGCCGGTTTAACAGGGTACGACAACTATTCAGAAATCGTCGATTGCCTCTACTATTTTCAGAATAATTGAAAGCATTTTATGATTCTAGCGAATTAAAGTGTAAAATGATTGGATCGAAGCTGTTCTTCGAATGTAGCATTCTGAGGATATTTGCTTGCTTCCTCAAACGTTCTCGCCAACAAATCAACATTTTAGAAATACTATTAAGAAAATTATTTAAAACTTTGTTCTTATATGTGAAGTTCTAAAACGTATGATCGACTCAGAAAATATTTTTTAATTACTTTATCAATACCTGTGTGTTGAAATTCTTGAGTGAGAAAGTGTAATGTCCTCTTAATGATATTATTAATTTCAATTTCATGAGTAATCACTGTATGCATGAGGATTAACATACACTTGTGTGTGAAGCACATTAAATAGTGATTGCAATGAAACATTTGGATGTTGCTTAATAGTTTGCATAAACATATAAAATTTCAAATCAGTTTATAACTTATTTAAATTCCTAAATCTTGCGAATCTACATAGTTTAATTAAATGCTTCTACAGTATTTAAAAACAGAGTTTTATAGAAGTTTATTTAAATATTTTCCAACAGCCTTCCTGATCCTAAAAACTGGCCAGGAAATCAGGAACGCAATTAAATAAATAAGATGTTTGATCGTAAATGTATAAAATATTTAAAAAACGAAACGTTACACGCCGGAGTAGTACTATTATTACCAGCACTGAACAAATTCATAGTGTAGAGTCACAAACCAATCAACGCGGCCTGTTGTGCCACATCGTTTATTGATGATTAACTCCAACGAATGCAATTTGTCCGCAACAGCATTGAATAATTAAACTTGCTTGATGTGCATTACCATTTATTGTCATTTATGTATCCGCGGTCTCGAAATTAGCCGTCCAATTCAAAACAGTCCCTTGTACAAAGCGTTTGCATTCGTTTACGTTATCTACCGAAATCCGAATCGTACACCCGGCAATATCGTTACATTATTCACCTCCTTTATTTCGTTCGTATCTACCGCTAATTTATTCAGTTGCCTGACCTGTGTCGCTTACGTTAAGCAAACGAAATTCGGCGGCGGTGTTCCGCCAGGGTACATCACCGGGAACGTAACGTTTCGCAGGGCCTGCACGGGGAGAGACCGAGTGGTGGTCTCTCTTACGACTTAGATCAGCCGTAAAATTGGACACCTCCGGGAAGACGAATCTTCGGTATCCGGTTTCGGCCGGCACCCTTACCGAAATATATCACCCGACGCGTGAGGGTCGAACGAATTACGCACATGCTCCTCCCGCCTCAATGGTAAAAACGAATTGCCTCCCCCAACACCGAAACGAAATTAGATCTACGGTCGTTTCGTTACTCTTTTACATTTTTATTTCGACTTTCGCTACAAGGGTTGCAATCGACTGGTTAATTTCTCGATGATATTACACGAGCTGATTAATCGTGATGATCACGCGTCGTCACGTACGTCAAACGTAATAATACAGCGATTAATAATTTTTTAATCCTTCCGTTGTTTGATCGAGCGTAACGTGGATCATCATTAAACCGTGAAAGCTGTTTGCTCATCGAAAGGGGGCGTTTGTAACCCATGCACTATGAATCACATGGGGGAATCTTATCTACAGTATATGGGCGGATTGTGCTTCACAAATTATCATTGCTACCATGCCACTCGCCGCGTTTGTGACCGCACCAGCCGCCGCATTCGATTTCGCCTCCTACCTCCTACCTTAATCGATCACTTTTCGCTTTGTCGATCTCTGTTTCTCGTTGCCAGAGATAAAACGTCGAGCACGTGTTGCTACTACCAGGTCTGTATTAAGCGATAGCAGTTTCGGATTTAATCCAGATTTCCTTCAAGAAGCATGGCAGCTTATAAATATACATCCAAGTTATTTAACAAAATCACTTTGTTAATTATTAGCAAGGCTGTCCTGAATCTTATTTCAACGTAATTCATTTATATTATTAACCCATTAGCTGTTAGAATTCTCATTTGAGACTTCTTCAAAAATATTAAACATTTTTACAACAGAACACAATTCGAATATAATTATACTGTTATACAACTTCTTATGTACATATATAACTCATCCGGCGAAACATGTGAAGAGAATTGGACAATTAATAATCGGCCTAAATTATGACCAAATATAATACTGAGTCCTGATTAAATCGACGGAGCATGTTTTGGTCGCGCGTCATTGACACGAATACTCCTTCTCCTCCCCTGTTAACACAGTGTTTGAAAGC
>SHCU01000270.1:95749-107025 GCA_004307685.1 Ceratina australensis | reverse complement strand
GAAGAATCGAGTATTAAAAAAAAAAGGGAAAAATCGTAGGAGTCCCAGTCGAAGGACCAGGATCGTAGGTTTCGGGGTGCCGGAGGGGTGCTGCTCCTCGTGGAGGGGACGAGACCCGACGGAGAGGGATGTATTGATTGCGTGCGGTTAGTGCGACGAGGAACGGCCTCCGTGGGTCGAAGGGAGTCCGACCGAGGGGTCGGTAGTAGGGCGGGCTACCGAGGGGTGGTGGATGCCACGGGAGGAAAAGCTTTGTACAGGTGCGAGAGGGAACCGACGAAGGGGAAGATCGCGAGGCGGTGGGACTTGAATTATAGCAGAAGAAACAAGATAAGGGGGAGAGGCGAGAAGACAGCGCGCGGGTGAATTTGCATAGAGCGAGAGAAGGAAATAAAGAAGCCGGAAGGGGACCGTTATCCGGGACCGCGTACGAAGAAACGGAAGTGTGGCGCGAACTAGGGGGGAGCGATCGCGCGGCCGATAAAACGCGCGCGCGGGGTACGTAACGGGAAGAAAATAGACCGGCTCGCTCTGCGAATAGAGATATAAACGAATGGGGATGGTAAACACGTAACGCTCGCTCAAGGTGTTTACGTAACGTTTTAGCGAGACTGCATGTAGCGAAATTTTTATGGACTCTAAAATGAATCGATGAATGGAACGATACGTATTTAGCTTGCTAAACGGAGAAACGTTGTTACCTTGTTACCTGTCCCGTCGAACGAATTTATCTTTGGTATAAAATAATAATTATGGAGTCGCGTAAAAATGAGTCGATCCTGCGGGACGAGAGATTCATTCGTCGACAACGATACGTATCTCGCTTGCTAAACAGAGAAACGTTATTACCTTGTTACCTTTCCCGTTAAGGGATTTAACTTTGGTATGAAATAATAATTATAGAGTCACGTGAAAATGAGACAATCCGGTAGAGGAGAGATTTATTCATCGACAACGACACGTATCTCGCTTGGTACACGGAACGTTATTACCTTGTTACCTTCCCCGTCGAACGGATTTAACTTTGGTATAAACTAATAATTATAGAATCACGTAAAAATGAGTCGATCTTGTGGACGAGAGATTCATTCATCGACGAAGGGAAAAAAAGGCGTGTGCAGCAGCGGGTAAATAGGTGGAAATCAATTGTCGGCCGTCGCCCATTGATCGGGAAGGTGGGTTCGATCGCGGGACCCGGTTGGAATTTGCCCCGTTCGTTCGTGACTTCCATGGCACCGTCGCGGCCGACCTAGATCGCAGCGACGCCGGCAACGTGTTCCGTTTTCATGTGAAGAGACCTTACCGTGAAAGTTCTCGTCGCGACCGGGACGGAAGGAAACGGAATAGCATGTGGCAGCATTGCAGTCTGGCCTGCCGGCATTGATCTCACTTTCTCCTACCCTCGCTCTCTTTCTCTCTATATTTCCTCGGCTCCTCTCCAAGTTGAAAGAAGTTGAATGACAAGTTTACGCTACTGTCAGCTGCGTCGTGAGTGACTTCTCGTCTCGTCGACGCAGACGTCGAATAAAGTTCCCCGAGCACTTCGCGGCAGAGAATTTCTGTGTCTTTCATTCGATGTATACCTATAGAGCCGTAGAAGTTTAGTAATTTAAGAGAAACTCCGCGCCTCAATTAATGTCACCATATTTATTCAATGATTCTGAAAAGAAATTACTGACTTTATTTCATCAACACCGAGTTCCACTTTCGCGATAAAAAGTTTCCACCTGATTCGCTGCGCTTTCATACAAGATAGTAATCCGAGGCAATTCTTTCCATCACGAACGGGCGAGCTCGCTTTTTTCTTCTCCCCCGTCCTGCTATTCTCGTAACTTCCGACAATTAATCTCGGGTTAAAAGCTGCTTAGAATCTCTTCTTTTTAGTTGAAATTACAATGTTATCAGTTTGAACCCGGCGTTCGCCCGAGAATTGATCACCGTTACGACGCGTGACGAAGTTTCGCTTTCACGACTGGTATTTTTAGTCTGGAATCACGTGGAAAATTCTCCCGGATAAACTATCCTCTGATACACTCGTTTCTTCTCAATGTGCATTTTAGTGTTTTACCAAACTTCTAACAGTAGTCAACATATTTTTTCGTGCCAATTATTCTAATTAATAATTATATATATATTGAATTGTACAAGTTTAAAAACAGTGCAGGAATAGTTTCGCGAATTTCGTCGTCAGAGTTGAAACAAAGTCAAGCACGTAGCTATTCATTTTTAGGGGAACACGGGCGGCAGGTAGGGAGAATATAAGCAGGAGTGCACACGCGTGGGCCATTCATTCATAATCCATTCGATGAATATGTAGCACCGTTCTCTCGTTGTTGAACTTGCGAAATACCGCGCGCGTCAAGGTAGACCGTGCTACGCGGTCGACATTATCTGGTGTCACTACAACCGTGCTCCATCTTGTAAATCGATGCGAGTACGTAAAGACCAACGTTGCACCCGAGACGGGAGATGAAAAAAAGAAGAGGGTCGAACGTCGGGTAGAAAAATCGCTTCGATATAAATTCTCCGTATCTGGACTTGGCTCTGTTAACCCCCGGAGTTGATATTGCCTCACCGACCACGGTCGCTCCGGTTGGTCGTTTTTTGCAGCACGCTGCATTCTGTCGTTTCTGGTTTGCGCACCAACAATTCGGTTAAATCGAACCAATTTGTACACCGATTATTTTTTTCGGAATACTCTTTTACATATCTCGGTTAAAAAAAAAAATTGGTTTCACCGATGAGACAAATTTTGATGATAAGAGTCGAGGTTCACTCCTCGTTCGTAGGTTCAATCTTATTTTTATTCGAGAAATAATGTCGCGCCGAGTCGCAGATGAACTCTTTGATTACCGGTCCCTCTTTGTGACGCTTTGAGGCGCGCGACTTCGAGGCCAGGCGAGGAAACTCGATTGCGGGCTACGTAATTTCAACGGGAACGCGGGCGCCGGGATCGTTGGGCAAAATGCAATCGAAGAAACGAGAGAGGCTAAGACCGAGATATAAGATGCATTACAACGACGCTGGAAATTCTCGTCAATGTCTCCGCGGGATCGATGCGAACGAGATCATTAATTTATCAGAAGCTGTCTCTTCTTGAAAATACTCCGTGAATTTATAAATGATGTTATAATTATATTTTATATAAATCTGACTCGCGTTTGAAAATACGATTTCTGATATTATTCTATATATTTTACCAGTCTTTAATCGAACGCAAATATCAATCACAAGATGCACACTATTGTAGAGAACATGTGGTCTTGACGCGGCGGCCAGAAATTATTGATCCGCCGATACAGGAATAATTTTGGACGATAAATTTTCCAAACAGTCGTCGAATAAAATGGAGCAGATAGAAGAACTCAGTTTTTTATTCTAATTAACCGAAGAAAATATGTTTCGTCGAAAATAACCCTGTCGAAGTCTTGTATTTCATATTTTAATGCATTAGGGACATTGTGCAAAGCGGAAACGATATCGCGCGAGATTCATTCCTTCGAATCTTAGCGCGTCGCTTTGGCAATATGTATCTCGGCGCTGCGGCCTGAAGAAAAATACCAGAGACGAAAGAAATATTAAAGTTCTACCGGAAGGAGCGGTAAACCTAGTAAAGGAAGCGCTATCGATCAACGACGAGCAAAAGTCCCCGAAGAAATAGGAGGCGACGGTGATCGCGAGCCAGGTAGGAGCAAAAGGATCGGAGGGCGCAAGATTAAGTGGTGCGAAGGGAAAAAAGTCAGACAGAGTGGCGTGGCAGGAGAGAGAGCGCGCGCGCGCGCGCGCGTGGAACAAATGGCGCATGGTCGAGGGACGTGTACGAGAACCGACGAGGACCAGCGTCCTGTCGCGTCGTCGACGATTCGTTCAAGTCCGTTTTTACCAAAAAAAAATTTCTCGATTTAACTCGAAGTCTCTTCTGATCCAGCGTGAAATTTTTAATATAAATCACAATTAAGTATACGAGTTATTCTACATTTAATGAAGTCGTGATTAGATCAAATAAAAGATGTAGATCTTACTTTGAGAAATAGTCTTTAATATCAGATCGATGCATAATAGATATTTTATAAGAACGTGAAATTCTTAATTTCAATCACACGTGAAAAGCATAAAGTATTCGAGTTACTCTATATTTAATGAAGTCGTGATTAGATCAAATAGAAGATGTGGATCTTACTTTGAGAAATAGTTTTTAATATCAGATCAATGCATACTAGATACTTTGTAAGAATTACAGAGATAATCTCGGCTCTCGATATTCGTGCTAAATAGAATAAACTGCGAACGCATTAATCTTTCGGATCAAGATCCTTAACTATTTTATTAGTTTCGGTATCATACGAATCAACTCTAATTTATTCGTCGTTGAAAAATGACTAGAAGACGATCTCCCGTGTCTCGGGCAGTCGGGGTTTCGCTGGCTGAAAGAATCGTGTTAACCGGCTCTCGTGCCCGATCACGAGCAACACACGTTCCGGTCTGTCTTATCCGCAGAGGGGGGAGAATAAGGACCGTGAACTGGGGCTGTGGGCCGAGGCAGCAGGGTTGGAGGGTCGCGCGCGAGGGGATGCTCTCTCCGTGGGTTGGGTGGGTGGTCGGAGGGCGAGGTGGGTACACCTCGTTGCCCGGCACATGATTACGCAACAGCCATTGATCTCCTCGTACCGATAGTCGAAACCTCGTGCTTCTCACGACGCCGTGGATTAAGTCGTGTCACTCGTGAACGATGCTCCGATTAAGCCTGTATTTCTCGACTTCCTACGTTTCACGTCCCATTTAACGGCTTAATTATTTCAACCAAAAAATAATGATAAGAAATTTGAGTGTCTTTTCGAAAATGTCTGACCCGATTTCTTCAATTTTAATAATTTTTATTCGTCAGATTGTATTTCAAATAAAAAATGAATTTGCTTCTTTAAACGATTTGCGAGTTTGAAGAAAAAGAATTCTGTTACGTGGAGCGCAGTATTTTCTGAACAGGGTGGCACAGTTGAAGGTCTCTCTCGAATTTGGCTACGTTCGCATTTCAATAATTATTATTCTTCAGATTGTATTGCAAATAAAAAATGAATTTGCTTCTTTAAACGATCTGCGACTTTGTAGAAAAAGAATTCTGTTACGTGGAGCGGTGTATTTTCTGAAGAGGGTGGCACAGTTGAAGGTCTCTCTCTCTCTCTCGAATTTGGCTACGTTCGCATGAAAACAGGATGATTAGAGTTGGAACGGTACATCCTGTGGCGCGTTGCGACGCGATGCGAGGAGGCTGCGTGGCACGGCACGACGCGGCATGCCATGCCGCGACTACTCGTACGCCAGAGAATAAGAAGAGGGTGGGCGGGAGGTATGAGGGTGGTTGGAACGTGGTGGTGAGAAGGGCGCAATGGACGGGATGAGCGAAACGAAGAGAATTCTACGCGAAAGGAGATAGACGTATGCGCGGGTAGCCGAGTGGGACGCGGCGAGGGCTAGTGGGGTGCGATCGAGGTGAGCGAGACGGGAACAGGAGGGTGAGTCGCGCAGGTGAAAACAGTAGAGCGAGGGAGAGGGACGTTGGAAGAAGGAGAGAGAAGGAGGGTATCGTTGGTAGAGCGCAGGTTTGTCGGTAGGAGAATAGGAGAGGCAGGCAGAGTGCCGAGAGCGAGAGAGAGAGCGTAACCGTGGCAGGGGTGAAACGGGAAAGAAAACAGGGGGGAAGTAGGCATAACGGATGTAGCTGGCGCCTAGAGCAAGCTTTTGTTACGACACCGCCTATTCTATTCGCGATATTTGTTGGTCGGGTAGCTGCTGTGATCTCCTCTCGTCTCCTCGTCGCCACCACCACCACCACTGCCGTCGCACGAGCGTCGCGTTATGCGAGAGCGCCGTGTCCACCTCCACCGTGCGGCTCTCCCACGGGAGAAACAGAGAGACGGAGAGACGGTTGGAGAGGGAGGACCGGAGGTAGAGAGAGCAGCGACGGTGGGTTTCTCAGACGAGTTTTCCTCGGCGTAGCGGAAAGGTGGAACGGAACGGTGGAAAACTACTCCGTCGGTTCGGGTGGTCCTCGTGGTCGGGTGTGAGGCGCGCGTGCGACCGAGGCAACGAGCGAAAGGGAGCAGGCGCGAGCTTACGAGCGAGGACAGAAACGACGGGTACGTAGCGTGCGCGCTGCGCCGTCCCGCTAACCGAAACGAGAAGGGAAACAGGAAGGAAGAGGCAGAAAGAGGAGAAGAGGTGGGTAGGAAGGAAGGACGGAAGGAAGGAAGGAAGGAAGGCAGGCAGGCGTGGGAAGGTGAAGAGGAGTAGGAGTAGGAGAAGGAGGAAAAGGGAGAGAGCGTCCGCCGCGGAAAGATCGCGCACAGTGTGTCAGTGTACCGAACAGTGCGTTCAGATGATAGGTGCCTCCCGTTGGAGGCGCTCCAGTCGGCCGGCCGCGATCCAGCGGATCCGAGAGATTCACCGCGGCGACGAGACGCGTGTCGCTTACGGTCGCGTCGTTCGCCAGCAGCCTCCGTCGTCGTCGTCGTACCGTGCGAAGGCGTTGCCATCCCCGACGATCCACCTCGCACACAGTTACGTACGCGTCCGCAACGAAATCTCGATGGCTCGTGCGCCGTGGCCGCTACTACTACTTCTGTCGTCCACGTCGCCGTGCCTCGCTCACCTCGTACGCTCGCCTGCCTCCGTCGACCTCGGCTCATCGGCAGCCTCCGACGACCGACACCGTCAGTGATCAACGCGAGTGAAACGATGCGTCAGAGTGACGGAACGTACCGCGTCAGTTAACAGTTCCTGTAACGTCTCTCTTTTCTTCTCTTCTCCGCGATTCTCTTCCCTACTGTTTAGCACGCACCTTTCTCTCTTCGCGTCTCTCTTCTTACCCTCGCCGCGGCGATCATCTTCTCTCGGGCCGTCGCTACCTAGTTTTCTTCGTGCGAGAATCAAACCTCGCGAGCAGCTCGGTGTAAAGGTAAACGGTGTTGAGAGAGAGAGGGATAGAGAGAACAGGGGAGGGAGCGCCCGTCGTCACGGCGAAAGGGAGGAACGAGTGCGGAAGGGTGCGTGTAGCGAGCGTGCGAGACCAGTCGGCGAAAGAGGGGTGCCAGGTGTATTATTAGAGCGAGAGAGCGAGAGAACGAGGTGAGAACGGTGGTGTAAACCGAACACGACCGGGAAGAAAACGTCGCAGAGGGTTGAACGAGAGGGAATAAGCGATCGTGCAACGGTTACAGCCGAGAGCCGGGGGCACGCGCGTGAAACGGGACCCCGGGTGGAGAACAGATTTTCGGGTGACATGAGAGGAATACGAACACCGAGGGAGAGAGGAGAGAAAATCGAGAGAGAGAGAACGAGCAGCCATTTTGATAGGTGGCTGTGTGTTGTGCGCTGCCGCCGCTACTGACTGCGCTGCCGGTGCTGCTGCCTCTTGGCGTCGCTGATCGTTGGTGTTTCGCGTCACAGTGATCGTTTTTGGTAGTGCTCGTGCTGGTTCCTCGTGGTGGATCGGTGCTCCTCGTGTCGGTGTCCGCGGTTCGTTAGTGTACGCGAGAGCGAGAAAGAGGGTAATAATACCAGCGTTACGGCCGGAGAGCAGAGAGATAAATAACAACGAGATACATTGTTCAAGAGAGAGAGAAGAGAAACGAAAAAAGAGAGGAGAAGATACTCGGTCGAGGGCCGCGAAGGAGAGGGTAGCCAGGGGTAACGAAGCGAGAGGGAGACCGGAGGATAAGGCAAAAGGGAGGAGGACAACTCGAGTGGATCCCGAGAACTCTTCCGGTATTATACCTCGCGGCGTACTACGGGCTCGGATGCATAGCAGTGGATAGAAGTGGTAGTGAAGGAGAGAGAGAGAGAGAGAGAGGGAGAGAGAGAGAAGGGAAGGAGATAAAGGTGGAGGAGGAGGAGGAGGAGCAGGAGCAAGAGGAGAAGGCGAAGGAGAACACGAAGAGGGTGGTTGGCGAGAGAGTGAGAGCGCAGTGGAGAGGAGCGGAGAGGAAGCATCGTCGGGTGCGTGTTGTGCGGGGGTGCACCGCTCTCCGGGGGCATGGGGCTCGGGAGGGGGATCCGCCCCCTCTCGTAACCGCCGCGAAGCGCCAAGATTTCCCGCACCGAGTTCATCGAGAAATGGGGGCTGACCCCTGTCCTCAAACCGAGGCAGGACCTACGCCCCCACCGGAATGGTGCGGAGGAACACGGCGACACGAGGTACGACTTAAACTCCTAACAAAACCATCCACGTATCTCAGCCGTTTTCTCTATATTTATTTATTTTCGATCCGTCGAACCACGAGAGGATCTTTTTGCATGCGGATGTCTACGTTACGCCGTTACAGGGAGACATGATAACAAAGAGAGAGAGCACTATATTCTATACTACTCTGTATATAGATTACTTTCGATAGTAATTGTTATAGAACCACGTACTGCGCCACGCAAGCCGATCTACCTGGACCGGTACACCTGAAATCTCGAACCACTCGACTCCGTTACACCTCACGCGGTAGCCACTTAGCGATAGCTCGTTAGTTACGCAGCTCTGCTATTTTAGACGTTACCGATCGCCTCCAGCGTAGATGCGAATGCTTAGAGTAGGTTTTTTTAGACCTTCGTACGAGTTTCCCGGAGATTTCGCGGAATCCAAGAATAGGAACGCGCGCGTCCGACCAGAAAACGAGGGAGACCCGCTCTGAATCTTTACGGTCTGCCCGATGATATCTCGATCCACTAAATGCCACGGTCAGTAATATCCCGCCGTGAAGCTACTACTACGCCCGGTTGGTTGATCTCGATACGACGGTAAACGGCATGCCACTAAAATGCCTTTTACGATCCACACTCCGAAGGAATCGCCGAGAATGTATCTTCGTCTCGCGATGCTCGCTGCTCCGGGCAGCAGCCTTCTATTCTTGCTTACGGTCGGTGCCACGATTCGCGTGATTGGACCCGCGATATCACGGCTCGTTTACGCTCGATTTTACGATTTCGCGAACGAACGACCGGTCACGCACCCCAGCGCACCGGAAGCGTAATACGTGTAACAATTTTATACCGGAACGATTCGTATTGACAGTAGTCAATATTTGCTTTCACCCCGTCCGCACGGAATTTCTTCTCGATCACCCGGCGTCATACCTGACTGAGTTTTATACTCTATTTAAGTTACCGGCTGCCAGTTCCAGCTGGTTGTAATTACGCCAGATACATTTCGAACAATATACATCTCCGCGTTGACGTCTCGAAGCAACGGACAGGCCGTTGGATTGCCGGTTCGTTCTCATTAGTCTAGTTTCACGAACTATTTCGGTGGGATCTGTTGTTCGACGATACCGTTCGCCCAGGTCGAATCGTACCGACACCGAGGAAGATTTAAGGTCCGGCGAATCAATTAAGCGTAGGTTTGATTTGATTGTTCACGGTCCGGCAAAAGTGACGGGTAATTAATTGAAACGGAAAACCTCGGTGACGTTCCGCGTTCGAACTTCCCGAATCGAACGCACTGTTGCGCAATCATGCTCGTTACGCAACGCGCGGCCCGATGCGATTTGTAAGCACCGAAATTGGAGAAATTTATGCCGCGCACCGTTTCAATCGCGGTATTCATATTTGGAATGTCTAGTTAATGAGAGTCATCGGAGTTACGCAAACGGGTCCGTTACTATGGTTGTTTGCATAAATATTTATGAATGAACGCAGGGGCCATTTCGCGCTTTACGGTTCTCAGTCAATTCGATCAGGCACTCTATCTTTCTCTCTCGAGGAAATAACGATCGCGTGATCGATGAATCTTGAGAAGAGGCCACGACGCCTTTTTGCGGGCGAAGCGACCGCGTGAAAGAGTTCCGGTCGGACGCGAGAGAAAATTACGATCTTCGAGAGACTAACGGGATTAGAGGAATCGATTAAAGTCGCGGACTGGGTTTTTCGTAAGTGGCCGAGGCCCGGAGTTGAATTAATTCGCGAGGCAATTTCAGCTCCTTCTCTTTTTCTCTTCCCGTCAGGAAATAACCTTGTCTTCAACCCTCGCCGCTCCAATAACAGTACTATCTCAAATCAAAGCATCTTGAAATATTCTTAAGTTGCAGAGAAATTCTCAGAATTGTTAATATTAAATTAAAATATTATTATGGTAATTTATAAACAAAGAGTTTGACGATCGAATGTTTGAATACTGGTTATTTTGGAATTGATTAAAAATAGGGCCAAGGGAAAACATGTATATAAGGGAACGGTGAAGGGTAGCCCGAGATATCGTTTTTAACCTACTTCGCATTCGAACAGCATCGTATCGATGGAATAATTAATGGCACAACTTTCCTGGTGAATGGCTTCAGGCCAAACGATTCAAGTTCCTTCTGTGAGCGGAACCGATTGCCAACTTCGGCAAGCAATCCGCTCCTACACTTAATGCACAAAAATATGCAAATTATCTTACGAAACCAATGGCTATTATCAAATCCAAAGAATAACTAATTCTCGTTATAAAACGAATTCATCATTTTTCTCAGTTTAATTACCGTCGCGTATCATCAAATTCCAAATATAGCCCCGCAAGTAGCGCATGCACGCAGACCTACTTGTCCGGGCTACGAAGAAAAAAAACTGCGAGGAGCCGTTTTTCCACAGGACTCGCGTGGGCATCCAGGTGAAATACCTAGTCGCTGCGCGGGAAGTGCGTTCGGGAGAAGTGGTCGCAGCCGTTTCTCGCCTCGACCTCGAGTGACAGTTTTTTGCCCTCCGCTCCTCAATGCGTAGGAGGTCGCAGCACGTGTATGCGCTGCCGTGACAACCCACCCGCTTCCGGGGCACCTCCACGTGTACGCCGCTGACTCCGTCTTGAAATCTCTCTCACCCTTTCGCTAAATGCTGCCACTCTCGCGGATCGTGCGAGAACCTTACCGAGTGGTTGCGATTAATTTCTACCCCCTCGACGCATAATAAACCCGGTTAGCAGTTAGTAGAAAAATTTCTGTAGGATTCACGTAGAGAATTCTCGATGAATCATTTTTGCAATTTAAATATTATTGGAAGAGTAGGAAAATATATCTACAGTTATATCGATCTGAGAATCCTTGAATTAGGAATTACTTCGTGTTAATTATATCTACGTCACGGAATAAAATTTAGTTATATTTAACTGTGTAATCTAATGTTTCGAACATCGTTGTTCTCCTCATGATGAGAAATCTCTCTCACCCTTTCGCTAAATGCTGCCTCTCTTACGGATCGTGCGAGAACCTTACCGAGTGTTTGCGATTAATTTCTATCCCTCGACGCATAATAAACCCGGTTAG